>JANZXP010000194.1:25236667-25248020 GCA_027576715.1 Erythroxylum flavicans | reverse complement strand
AAATGTTTCCCATCATCATGCATACCACCATATCAAGCCATGCCATGACTACACTACGATGGTCATATCAGGACCATGTTGCCAGTAACACACTTTCATACATCAAATTCATTTATCATATCATCCAATCTAGCCTCCCTACTAATCCTTAACCGGAGAACAGTACATCGTACTTTGATTCTTCACCTTTCTAGAGCAATGCGGTATCTTTTTAGTGTTGGATTCTGAGGTGATGAGATAGGAGAAATATCAACTCTAAACCACCTTCCATTGTATTTATGCATGTTATTATTAATTATTAAATATTATTAATTAATTATTTTAAGTATTAAGGGGTACACAAATATTTTCTTTTTTCATTTTTAATCTCCCCTGCTCTCTTCAAATTTTAACTAATTATTAATTTATTTTTTATTATTACTTATTAATTATTACTAACTATTTACAGGAGTGTTCCTTCAATAGCTCTCTTTGTGCTCCTTAGTTGGTTTAAATTTGTTCTTTGTTATGTATTTGTAGGTATGGCCTTACGAAGAGAATGATGAGTTTGGTTTTGTTCAAGGGCTCTTCAATATGATGCGTGCTCTTTTTGCTTATGAATCAAATGATGCTGCTTTTGTTGGACCAGTACAATCTTCTAAGGTATGCTCATGTTTCGTATGAGGAGATCTCCATAACAAAGAATGAGATAATTTCATGTTTGTGGCTGATACTAATTATTCTTTTATGTAAATGGTCAGGGTAAAAGGAAGTCAACACTTCTCTTGAGAGAGGCTCCTTACTACTAAACAAGGTGGATAACATTAATATAATTACATATAGCCTTCTTTTTGCCTTTTTATTCCTGTAATTAATCGAAAGTGAATTGTTTTAATTTCTAACTTTCCAAATTCGAGATATAAATGATTTATCTAGGAAAGAAGTGGATGAAATTATAAATATGTTTGGGATAACATTAATATAATTACATATAGCCTTCTTTTTGCCTTTTTATTCCTGTAATTAATTGAAAGGGATTTTTTTTTAAATTTCTGGCTTTCCAAATTCAAGATATAAATTTATCTGGAAAAGAAGTGGATGAAATTATAAATATGTTTGTTCATAAAGATCATGTTTTATTATATAATGACATACATAAAAGGTATATCATTTCAGTTCCTCTCTTTACCAACTTTTTGATAATATGATGTAGTCTCTAAAATGTTAAATGTGCTAGAACAAAGATTTCGAATCGAGAATGGTTTAGTGCTTTTCCAAAATTTTACTTTGAAATTTAGTCCTTTTCTTTTTTTACATGCGAGAAATAGCAATGGTTTTTTTATAACTAAAATCAGAAATTAGTTTAAAGGTGTATTGTGCTACCAATTCTAAATATATAATTAGATATTGATTTAAACTAAATATTTTAAGATTGTTTATAACTGAATTGTGATTCAATTAAAGGTTTGGAGATAAAAATATGCATCTAAGGATGAAAGTCAAAAAAAATAAAACGAAAAGAAGAAGAGCATATATCTGTACATACTGCCGACACACGAAACGAAAAGTTAAAACTTCCCATACAGAAAAATATGAGATGATCAATAAGAGAAAGCACATATATGTACTAAATATATTTGTACTTCCAATTTCAAGAGTCTTCAACTTGCTAACCTAACCTCCTGTTTGTTTCTTCTTGGTTAAATCTAAAGTAGTATACATTTACCAAGTTTACTACCATGTTTATATGATAATTAAGGAATATTCATACCCCGCCTAGGAGAACAAGTTTTATTTTAGCTCCACAAGTCACCTCCACTATGCTTATTTGTGATCATAAGTCTTTAATTTGTTGAGACTATATCCTCTAATACATATGCAAGAGATAGATAGGCATGAGGAAATAGAAACAGAGGAGATGAACGAAACAAAGATAATGTGCCAAGTGTCTCCGACTCTAATCTTGTGTTTAATAAAGGGATAAATTGAGTCTTACAGTTTCATCATATGGATAAGAATATAGGTGAACTCTTTACGCCAAGAAATTTGTTAATAAAAAAAGCAGCTTAAGCAAAGCTAAGATGAACTCAATTCTTATTCTTTAAATTGACTAATACTCGGTATCAATGTTTCAATTCATTTAAACAAGCCAGTAGATACCATACCTATAAAGACCATCCCATTCGCTCTTACTATACAATACTTAGTTAATTAATACTAATTAATAATTAATAATAACATGCACAGTTCTAACTTAACATGCACATAAAGTGAATAATTAATAATATGCAAGTTAAAGTGAAATTGGAGTCGTTAATCCCCGCAATTAATTCAGCATTATACATTTCTAAATTTTACTTATCTTTTTGGATTATTAATTTTTGCTTTTTACTTTTATTAACCTAATTTAAATATTCAACTTTTATGTTTTTTCCTCGCTTACAAAATTTTGTCCATAATCATACATTTTTAATTTTTCCCTCATAATTTTAACTTTAACAATAATCATTCATAACAAAACTTATATATACATACTCTTTAATTCCAAAAATAACTGGGCATTAAACATCTCCGAATTACCAGTATGCATTTGCACAATGACCAGCTGCTAGTTTATGGTAATGAGTAACTAGGGTAACGAGTAACCGAGTTAGTGGGTTATTGAGTTTACTTAGTTAACCATCATGTTTCCAGGTAGACAACTACGTGTCAACAATAAGTTTTCGTAAGCCACATTATCAAATTAACAAGGGGATTAAAATATTTTGAACTCAAATATTAAAATTTTAAAAAATTAATCACTTAATTAAAATTTTTAAAAGATTGAACACTGAATTAAAAAAAATTAAATAATATGGATGAACATTTTAAAAGATTGAACACTGAATTAAAAAAAATTAAATAGTATGGATGCTGTAGAAATACTTGTCTCTGTTATTTATGTGATGCTCTATAAGTCTTAAATTGGGGATCCATAACTACAATTTATTTTAATTATATTTATTCACAATTTAAGACCTTATTGCTTCATAATATATTTTTTCTTCATGTGTTAAGCCTGTTATTTAATTTTATCATTATTTTTCAGAAGCATAATAACTTATATGAATAATGTTCTAGGAAATCTGTTACAGGTTTATTGCAATTAATAACAATCAATACTATGCATTTTAGTTCCGGGGACTTTGATGCCACTTTAGATTTTATTTGTAGTTCTTATTGAAGTCATGGAGCACAACTTGGGCAGCATTTCGACCGGGTGCACCCATTACACCACCACCTGGATGGGAACCACTTCCGCACATGTATAATCCTCGTACAGGTGTCCTGTAGTTTGACCTGTAAAACGAGCAACAATGTAGGATTGATGATGTTAGCTTAATTCAAACTTCGCAGATTGAATACCTGGTTTTGTTTTCGGTTAAAGTAGATTTTGAAATCGTTGGGTCAATCTACTATGTACTACGGTTTTCTTTAGACTTTTAAAGGAGCTGTTCGAAATGAGTTACCATCCTTTCACAGGTCGCAGCAAGAAAAGCGAATCCAAGCCCATTGCTCCATGAAAAATATTTCCCCCTGCCACATATTCCGAACAAGCAACCTCATCGATCATAAATAGTGGAAACTCTGGTGACATGTATGGAATAGTCTTTTAAGTAAAGAATTGATCCTGTTTCCGTAGGCATATGCTATTGATCTGCAGTGGATAGTACCATACCTGTGAGACCAATTTCCCTCTCAAGGTCTGGCGGTGTTAGCATATCATAGCCTATAATTGAGGAGCTGAAGCCGGGGACGTATTCATCAAGCAAAGAGAAGCATCTTTGTGCATATGCTTCCTAACAGACCGTGTTTTGGAATTAGAACAACAAAAGGAGACAAAATTTGCCAAACATCCAAGAATAATATGAGAAACTTAACCACTGCCTAATTGGACGCAGAACTCTATGCCATTATTATTCAATTGAATGAACAGCTACAAATCAATAAACAAGTAAAATATTGTTAATACTACTTACTCTGTAAGTAGGATCCTCCCAGCTACCATCAGAAGGTTTATACGGTGTGTATTGCGTAAATAAGCTGATCACATGCTTTCCTGGAGGAATCATGTAAAGCACTCTAAATTAGACGTCTGAAATCAATGCAGAGGATAGTAACGTATGACCCAAATGATGCAAGTGGATGGATGAAAACCTAACGGATATGAAGTTATTTTACCAGGGGGAGAAATGGTCCTATCCAATGAAGAAGGAATTGTCATCTCCATAATAGGTCTTCGTGATGGAAAGCCATTCCAAGCATCTTGACAAGCAGAGCCTATTTCCTCCATACTTGGTAGGGAGGAGAAGGGAAAATAATATTAAAAAAATGTAGTACATCAGTGCAGAACCCTTACTATGGAATCACTAACACCAAAACATCAGAAAAAGATTTGCCACTGATAGATTGATAATGAGGATAACCTAATAACATTTCATGGTAGAGTCTTTCTATAAAGTGCATATTTCCATTATTAACAATTTCTGTCATATAAATAGCCACATCAACAAGGTTATCCAGATTTCATCTGATTCTTTCACATCAGCAGAGAATAACTTAAAGATTCTTTTTTTGTTTTTGTTTTTGAGAAGTGAGAATAACTTCGAGTTGATTACATTACAATGGAGTTATCCTTTAATCTCGCCATTCTTATCACAAAGTTTGAAGCCAAAAAGAATTCTGCAAGAGCTATAGAGAGAAATTCTGGCATAGCAAACACTAGCATACCTTTCAGAACCAATGCGAATGGTAGCTGTATGATGTGGACCTACCTCTGAGTTCTGCTTGAAGCTCTTGAACTGGGGCAAACTCTCAACAGCTAAATTAATCTTCGTTACTCCCTGCTCCAGTCATTTGCATCCACAATAAAGTTAGAACATCTTGAATGATCGACGAAAGCAAAACTTAATTAGTGCATATGATCTGGTAGAGTAATTGACACTAAATTAAAGGCAACAATCATGTTAGAATTGAAAAGCATAATCAGGGATGGCTCAAGGTAGACTTAAGAATGACAAACTAGTCCATTACACTAAGCCATATTATCAGGATACACCCTACTTTGGATATATGAAAGGTCATATATGTGTTGGGAATCTTCTTTTTTCTATTTATTAAAACACAAAAGGGATTAAAAAAAAAGCATAATCTATCCAAAAAATGCAAAATACGAACTATAGTATGTTACAGTTTGCATCTATCAATCATTAGATCAATTGAGGAAATCTTACAGAACTGTAGTCAGAGTTCTTGATAGCCCGAACAAATTCATCTGGAAGAAGATTATGAGGCACCAAATCCTGCTTTGTGAAAGCATGACAATGCTTATAAGAAAAAACCAACAACATAATGAAGTTACACGTACAGCTTCCTGTGATCAGCATGACTAACTGTGCATGTGTATGAGAAAAAGAGAACCGTGCTCGTTTGCATGTTTGTGCATAATAAAACATTTAATTGTACCAAATACTATTGACACCAGTTGCTACCTGGAATAGATGCAAGAACACTTAAGTTCTTACCATGAATGTCTTATAAGGGGTGGCATTTGACAGAACAGCTGAGCAATGTATTCTCGTGCCATCCTCTAGAAGAACCTAGATTACAAAAGGAATAGATTTAGAAACTATTGAAACATTTAAAATCCAGTTCCTCAAGGGTATCCGATAAGTAAACTCACCCCCTTCACAATGCCAGAGTCATCAGCAATCACCTCATAAACCTAGAGAGGTTAAAAACTTCTTATGTAATGAAATAAATAGCTAGGGGATGAATAAATAAAAATGAGAATCTGGACTCCCTTTAAAATACCTCTGCATTAGTAATAATATGAGCCCCAGCTTCCTCGGCAGCTCTACTTATGGACAAGGATATTGCGCCCATTCCACCTTCAACGTGCCTACAACAGATATTGACAACCTATGATGAGCATTTCAACGGACAACAATCCATATCAAGAAAAAACTTCCCATCAAGAATGTTACGAAGTTGTAGAAGATTAGGCGCCCATATAAATCAGAAGTATGCTGCTTTCAAGAACAATAAATTTCTCAAATAAGATACTTACGACCAAACATTACGTTCACCATCAGTTTCACCCATTACATGATGTAGTAGAACATATCCACTTCCAGGCATTAAAATACTAGTCTACACAATAAAATTAAGGATGTGTATAAATATTTGGAAGACAAGATAAAAAGAAAACAAGGAGAATGTTATTAGAAGTTCTAAAAGTTCTGGGCAATGAAACTTGGGAACTAGCATGACGTGCGTCTACTATTCAATTTCATTACTTTTCAAGTTCAGCTGTCAATGGAATTGAAAGCACTTGATAATGAAACAAGGATCTGCTTTACTGTCAGAGAATTAACTCAAGGGAAAAGTGATGCAAGCGAAGAAATTTTACCATACTCCCAATAGTAGCATCTGCTGCAAGTGTTGCCTTCAATAAATCTCCCTGAATACATCAACAGCATCGTTAAAGAAAATTTCAGAGGCCAGATCAACATTTTCTATCTAATGTAATTCATGAGAAATCAATGCCAGTGCTTATATTTAGTTTTTATAGCTATAATCGGTTAAACAAAAATGGTAAAAAAGAAAAAAGGCTGACTTGAAAAGTCATAAACAACTATGTGTGTAATGGCAACCTCAAACCACTTGTTCAAAACTTTTGCAGTAGGTGACAGTAGGAGCTCCACGAAGTCCCTGTAAGATTGTTGCAGAAATCATCTAAAGGCATAAGAAATTAAAACTGCAAGCTAATAGATGTGAAAAAAGAGAACAGAGTAAAGGGATTTCACAAAAGGAAATCAATTTCAAGTGTCATTGTAGACCTAGGAATACAGAAACACATAAAGCTTTGTTCTCATGAACTTACACCATATCTTTTTGTCCCAAAGAGAGAACATGACGAAGACAACGTGACCAATAAACGGACTTCTGATACTTATCCTTCAGGCGACTAATAGCAGCCGGACGGTCATGCAAAACCTCAGGAGTAGGTGAATCCAAAAGAAAATTCATCAACTCACAGAACTTGTTCAACTGATTTTCGTATCTATTCAAGTAAGAATTGACAAGAAACAATTCCACATACATTCGTAAGCCCACGAACATAGTGCAGAGAGGATAATCGTGGCTACATAAAAATAGCAGAACAAAAACTGTAAAGCACCTTGGATAAGCTTCGGCGTCCCGTTTGGAGAACTTGGAAATTTCCAAACGATTATCTTCCTCATTTGGCCCCAAAAGAAGGTAACGCCCATCAACACATGGAGTAAACGCGTAAGCCAATGGCTTCAACAACTTCAAACCATGCCTCTTCAATTCCAATTCCCTACAGTCCCCCATCAAGAAACAAACCAATTTCACAACATTGAAAACAAGAACCGAAAATGAACACTATAGGAAGAGAAACCAAAAGGAAATAAGAAAAAGACGCCCACTTGATAATGGAGGGACGGAGAAGGCTTTGAAGGTAACTGCAGCGAGTGAACTTGAAGCCCGGAATCAGTTCTTCAGTCAAAGCCGCGCCGCCGATCACGTGACGACGCTCTAGGACGGCAACGGAGCGGCCGGCGAGAGCAAGGTAAGCTGCCGCCGTCAAGCCATTGTGACCGGCGCCAATCACCACCGCGTCCCATTTCTTCTCCTTAAGTGTAGTGAAGGTGCTAAAGCTTCTCCTCCACATTTGTTCACTACCTTGTCAGCCACAACAACTGTTTTCACTTGGTGAGACTTCGGTGATTAGCTTATCAACAAAAGCTATTATGCTAACGTGCGTCCTTAACTTTAATCTCCTCTCCATTTAAAGTTACAATGGTTAATCGCGACGTAGTGGTTGGTAGGACCGAGAATGGGAACAAATTGGCATGGGTAAGCTTTGTAATTATATGGGAATGAGACTCCATAACCGAAACTACCATTTAAGACTAGTTTGAAAGTGTAGGCAGGTAGCTAATGGTATAATAGATAACGACTCGGTACTAGAAGCGGTGGAGTTATAGCTTGAGGACAATCAAACTGAGTGAAGTTGGTTGCGACGACGACGACGATTGGGACCAGAAAGGTCAACATCTACAAGGTGGGACATTCAAAAGGTGCGTAAATAGTTAGATTCAAGTTCCCAAAAGAGAAATTTTGAACAGTTATGTCAAGTTATGCAATTATAGGAACGTGATCTTCTTTGCCCTTATGCTTGTCCCTATCCTGTTGCGTTTCAGCTATTGATTTATGTAGAACTTAAATAAATGGATGGTTGAGATGTAATAGAATAGGGTAGAGACATGAGTAAGGGCACAGAAGATTTGAGTTGGCAATTATAAGCACTACGAAATATGACATGATTTTGTGGCCCAGATTCTTATTTTAGGATTTTTTTAGTTTAATAATATATTAAATTTTAACGGTTAATTTGATACTTGATGAACGTATAAGGTTAAATGTTAATAAAAAGTGTATATAAACTAGTCTTCTCTTTACCCTAATTAAGTACAAACAAAAACAAATACAGAACATAGGTGTTCGTGTATTGAGCTATCTATCAAGCTATTGTATAGAAAGAGAGTTAAGAGAGAAAAATTAGTTCGTAATCGGTAAAAGTTTTCTTCTCTACATCATGACGAATTTCGCTTAAGGTAAGTGATTTATTTGCTTCATCTATGTGATTATTATTATATTCAAGATCTGTATGGACACGAATGATTTATGTATGATTTGTGTCTTTGATGTTTAATAATCAAGAATAGAAAAACTTACATGTGGTATCAGAGCGTCGATTTTAAATCGATAATAATCTTTAGATTATTGATTGATGATTTGGTTATGATGCTTATAAAAAGAAAATTGTGATTTTAGGGTTTTGTGTAAAGAATATTTTTCCTTAAAAATAAAATAAAATACTGTGGTATGTGTCCATGTCTCTTTATTTCTCTGTCTCGATGTTTGTTTTCATGCTGGGTTTGCTTGTAAGGTAGTGTTTGCTAATAAGCAAAGCATAATGCATCTGTGTGTTTCTTTATTTCTTTGGTTTTGGGGATTTGATATTGAGCGTCATTCTTTATTTCTTTGGTTTTGGGGATTTGATATTGAGTGTGACGCTGTCGATTTTTTTAACACACCAACCTCACAGAGCATAATCCCGAACGTATATCGACGATAGTCGAGAACATACTCTACAAGGATGACATGTTAAGACAATTAGAACTACTCATTTCAAAGTTTTCTAGACATCACACGAATTTTTAAACAAACTAGTAATCATTTTGACCCGTTTCATTTGTGAACATATCTTAAACAAATCAATATTTAATTTAAACCATTTCATCTACAAAACATGTCCAGCCAGAAAAGTCATGACATTTCATAATTCACAAATTCATTGTACAAGAATTTGCAGAATACAATTCAAATACAAAAGTCATTGAAGACATGTGCAGATGCGAACTGATCCCGACTACTAACTCCTGTCCGATTGCAGTGACTATACTCCAATTAGTTTAACTGGATATCTCCTTAACCTGAAAGACAATGTTGCAATTTTGGTAAGTTTTGCGAACTCAATGAGTGAAAAATCCTCGATGCGCTCATTTAAACATGGAATAGTTTATAATTCATATTCAATTCACAGATAAATCATATCATGTATCAAGCATCACTTCACAATTCATAATCCTTCAACAACAACCATTTTGTACACTGTTTACATTTCTATTTTAAAAAAGTGCAAACAGTTCACTTCAATCAATCATATAACACCATATCAATTTATATATGCATTTTCTCATGAGACTCACTTTCATTGTTAATTGTTGTAACCAAGTACCTTTTTAATTGTCCCGTATCTATTGCAGATACCGGGCTCATTGATAACTGTCTCGTATCTGTTGGAGATACCGAGCTCATTTTACATAGTGAGCCTGTGACTCTTATATACGTTTCTAAGCTTTAAGCTCTTTTTCACTGGCTACTCCGGTTACAACTGCCTTTATCTGATCATGCATATCATGTAATGGAATGCATCAAATCACATATATGCAATCAATCACTTTCTTTCGGTATACACTTTCACTTTTCACATTTTCATCGGACGTAAGTCCGACATTCAACATGTTTATTGAGAACACTTATTTCTTTCTCATTCGCATTCAATGAAACACTTCCAACACATTCACAATTATCAAACTCCTCGGACTCTTGTTGTCTGAAATTATCAGTCAGATCAATTTCAATTCGATAATTGCAATTTAAACAAGAACAAGTCAATCCTAATGAGAAACATATAGGTTACTCACAGTATGCTCCATATTAGTCATTGCCTTTATGATCCGGAAACGTCTAGACGATGATGTTCAATCATGTGTATCTATCTTCAAGCAATACACATATTGTACACACATTACTAATTTGATCAATCACATAAGTATCAATCATACACATATGTCTATGTGTTATGTACAATGCATGCTTAAATGACTATTTCCAAGTATGTATCTTTAAAACACTAATCTTAATCATTCTATCTTGTCACTTGAATATAACTAGTTTACACTGAGGCTAACACCTTCAGTATACTTTATTACTCTCATTCCATATTTCATATGTTCATCATCAGTATACTTTATTACTCTCATTCCATATTTCATATGTTCATCAATCACATAGTCTCCACGTCCTTTTTCTAGCATTTTAATGATCACATAATTTAACCTTACTTAATACACCTTACTTTCGATCTCATTTACTTTCCTAAGAATACTTTCATTCATATAACACTTACAAATTTCTAGATTTGGATACATGATATCATCAACTCATTCTTATGTTACTACATCAATTATCAACTTAACATATCAAGCTCTTTATCAACCAATCAAGCATCAAACTAGTTCACTTCAATCCTCACTCTAATCTAAATGTATCATAGGAAAGTATCTTATCATTAGTTGATTCAACATTGCATAAAACTAAAGTAACCATTCTTAGACCTTGCCTAAGATCATGGGTTGTCTCCCCACGATCGTGACAGAAGCCAATGCATCTATCCACGATCGAGGGATGGGTACCATGATCATGGCCTACCCTTTTTCCTACACTTTTTCTAGATTTTATTACTATCATATGAACTCAAAACATTTTATATATAGTCCATCATTTCTACTTCATTTCTCTCCATTCTCATCTCCATTTCAACTCAAAAACATTCATCAAATAAATCACACATTATTTGTAACATCCCGTTTCCAGAGAATGGGTCGGACCCAAGAAA
The DNA here is from genome assembly GCA_027576715.1 of Erythroxylum flavicans. NCBI lineage: Eukaryota > Viridiplantae > Streptophyta > Magnoliopsida > Malpighiales > Erythroxylaceae > Erythroxylum > Erythroxylum flavicans. The sequence goes on along the minus strand of JANZXP010000194.1, from coordinate 25,236,727 downwards.
CGGGTCCAGATGTGGTAAATTACCACATCTCATGCTCATGCAGTAGTGAATAGTGAGTTA
>JANZXP010000194.1:25200172-25236567 GCA_027576715.1 Erythroxylum flavicans | reverse complement strand
ATATATATTATTAATAAAATTATAAGACGATTTTAATTTAAATATAATGGAAATATTTAATTTTAAAAAATATAAAACAAAATTTTACCGACGGAAATATACAAAATTGCCGTCGCTAAATATCTCAATCTTACCGACGGAATATATTATGTTCCGTCGGTAATAGTGAGTTCTGTAGCGACGGACTATCTTACCGTCGGCACTTTTGCCGACTGTATGATGACAAATTTACATACGGGTATACTGTACCTGTCGGTAAATTTAGCGACGGAATATATTGGACGGTCGGAAACGTTTCCGTTGATATTACCGACGGATAGACTCTTCGGTCGGTAATTTTACCGACGGTAAGAAAAGGTCCGTCGGTGAATTTAGCTACGGCCGAATCACCGACGTTTTCTTCCGTCGGTTTATTCCGTCGGTAATGATATTTACCGACGGTATATTGGCTTTTTCCGTCGGTAATTGCCGTATGTAATTCACTTTTTTCTTGTAGTGATACATGATTGTTTGAATAAGAAATTTGTATGTATGTTCATAACAAGTATATGGATTGTATGTTGTTTATATATAACTTATGGACCTAAACATAATAAGTTCTTAATGTAGTGGTATATGGAAGGGAGTATACGAATATACTGTGTATGACTGTCATAACCCACATTATGTGATTTGTTATGTTGAGGTGCTTATGGTATTGACAGTTTATAATATTTAATTCTTGCTAGTCTTATGTTATACTATTAAATGTTATACTATTAAATGTAATAGTATATGGAAAAATTCAGCAAGTGGGAGAATGTAAGAAATATGACTTGATGTTGTGGCCCAGATTTTCTATAAGCCCATATTAAACTTAGATTAGGGTTTTCTTAGTTTAATAGTATATTAAATCTTAACCAGTAATTTAGTACTTGCTCGATGTACAAGATTTAATGTCAATAAAAAAATTTATATAAACTAGTCCTCTCTCTACCCTAATTAAGTATAGACAAAAACAAATACAAAACTTGGCTGTTTGTGTATTGAGCTATCCATCAAGCTATCGTACAGAAAAAAGATTAAGAGAGAGAAACTAGTTCATAATCGGTAAAAGTTTTCTTCTTTACATCATGACAAATTCCACTTAAGGTAAGTGATTTATTTGCTTCATCTATGTGGTTATTATTATATTCAAGATCTATATGGTCATGATTCATGTATGATTTATGTCTTTGATATTTAATAATAAAAAATAGATAAACTTACATACGCATCATTCATGATGTTGCCAGTAAGGAGTTCATGACTAAAGCGAACAAAATTTCTTTGCGAGGAAGAGCTTCGTTGAGCCGACAACCATTTTTATGGTGGCATGGCAAACTAGATAGGCCATGAGGCCTAATCTCAGCTCCTACTTTAAATAAATTAGCTATATATCCAAAATTGACCCCAATTCTGAGGTGAGGCAATTTGGTGGAGATTACTTCCCCATTTTATGATATTACTGAAAAAATCAAAATCAAACATTTAACATGAATAAATAAAAAATAGCTAACAAAATATAATTAAAATTAGGTAGGTTAAGACAAAAATGATATTGCTTTATTAATTTCAAAAAATTTAATACACAATATTGAAAAATCCCATGAAAAACTCTAACTACTTTATTAATTCTAAAAAATTCAATTTACACTAATGAAATTTTGATTTATCAAAGCTTTCAATGTTCATGCAAGCACACACAATCCAACGTTCATATTAAAATCAACTTCAAAAGTTTAAATATGTAAAAGGTGTTTTTATGAATGAATACCTACTTTTTTCTGTATTAAACGAAGTATATGAAAACTGTCTCTTATAATCAAAGGGTTTAACTATTTGCTGATCAATTTTAATAGAAAATGCTTAAATGAAGGATTATATTATTTTTAAGAAGCAATAAAAGAGGAAGATATATAATTTAACCAAATTATATAATTTTTAATATATCTTTTAAAGCAAGCGTCACTTTTAAAGTTGTATAGCTTAGTCAGAACAAGCGTCACTTTTAAAATTGTATAGCTTAGCCAGAACATGATTGATAACCAACAAGTCATTAATTGTTTGATCATGATATTACTTTTTTCCCTACAACCAATCGTTGTGGTTGTAGTTTAGTAACAATTATATAATGACATTCTTTATTTTGTACATGTTTAGATATATATGATAAAGTCCATTAGATAATTATACATTGCAAATGAAATTATAATGAGATTACAAATATGAGATTCATATTGCATTTATGTATTATCCCTAATGTTCCTAGTCATTATTCTATTAAGATTGAATATTAATAGAATCTAAAAATACTAGAACACATTATGTTTTTCCTTATGAAGTAAGTAGTTGATCTCATCGGCTAAGTATGGAGATACTTAAAACAAGTGTGTCGGTGCTTAATAGAAAACAAGTTCACTAAACAGACCCGATATGAGAAATCAATTTGGAACATTACTTGTATGCCTATGGAATTCTTATTGTGATGATCGTATAAGTGATCCTTTGACTTGAGGTCTCCAAAGTTATCTTATATAGGAATTGCTATGTTTTGATACTACTTATAACCTATTTAATCATAGGTCGATTAATTGTTAGTCATTAGATGTAGCATGAACTATATAGAGGTAGTTGTGTGATCAAGATATGATTCATCACCCTAAAGTAATTGGGGAGAATGTTTCTTTGTTCTCGATTAGTATTGATTTGAAAAAATCCTTGATCAAGGTAGAATAACATTTTGTAAATAGTTTAGAAATATCATTAATTGAATCGATAGCTAATAACAAAGTACTAATATGATTGGACTAAAAATAAAGTAGACATTAATTTCATGCTCTATGTTTAATTGGAATATTGTATGATGAAATAATTGAATTATAGGAAAAAATCATGCACAGAAAGGTTAGTCAAAACTACTTTGACGTTTCTAAATATTTAGGTGGTTATGACGTGTTGTTAGATGTCAATCTTGATACGTGATTATAAATTGTTTAACTGGAGAATTAAAAATAAATTAAAAAGAGTTTTAATTTATCTAATTCTAATTCTAATTATGAATTATAATTATAATTTATAATCATTGCTAACATATTTGAAACCTAATGGATCTCACATAAAGAATAAGTTGAAGAGAGCAAAGATATTTTAATCAAGTTTAACTTGATTGTAAAGTTTGAGAAACCTTATGATTAAATATGAGATATTTAATAAATAAGAATCAAGATGAGAAATTGGATCTTATTTGGACATAATTGGTATTTAATTAGAATAATTTGTAATTCTAATTAAAGTTTAATTAAAATTAGAACTTAATTTCAATTAAATTATTAAAATATCCAAAATTATTATAAATAGACTTAAGCTCTAAGGAGCACTTCTTACTTAACCCTCTTTGTAAGTGTTACAAAGTTCTCTTAACCTATTTTGTGAATACCGTTAGAGGTCAGATATTTGTGTGGCTACGGTGGTTAGGAATGTTGATTTCATAAACGATTCAAAGGATATGACAAGAACAAGATCAAATTTCGCAATAAGGTACAAATTTAAATTTACACTTTATTTTGATTTATGTGTCAATCATTTTATTTAATTAAATTGATTTTAATTTTTGAAAACCAATTTGCTAAAAATTTTTATAATTATTCCATTGTATTGAAGATCTGATCTCAATTTGATTTCTCAATAGTGATATCAGAGTCAGATCTAATTCCATAATTTAATTTAATTTGCTTGATTGTTATTTATCGGACTAAATAAAAGTAAATTAAGGCTTAACTAACTTATGTGTACTATAGAATTCGTGGTTCTGAAAATTGTTTTATCGAATCACAAAACATACCGTATGCTCCTTGTTATAGTTCTAGAAACTCTAAAATCAGAATGCATGTCTCTTTTGATTTTGGAAATTTATTTGCCTATGTGTTAATTAACTGTGTCTGTTTATGTTCTAGAGTGGATGTATATGCGTCTGCGTTTCTCTGTTTTATGTAATGTTGGAATAAGCTGTCAAGGAGATTTGCTTCCTTAATAGACTCCTTGATTGGAATGATTGATTTCTTTCCAAAAATAAGTTGACTACCCTAATGGGTATATATATATGTACTTTGTAACTAGAAAAAATACTAAAAAAAGAAAACCTTTGTGGACGTAGGCAAAAAGGGAGATGCCGAACTACGTTAACTCTGTCTTTTTTTCCTCTTGTTTTTCTTCTACCTTTGATTGATGTTTGACATAGTATCAGAGCAGAAGTTCTAGGACCTAGTTTTGTGAGAGAAAAACACTTGAGGGAAGATGAGTGACCAAACCACTTCTACTGTTAGTTCATCTAATGACCCAACTCTTACAGATCTGACAAAGAGTCTTTCTCAAGTTTTGGGCCAGGTCTCGTCATCTGTAGGACAATCAGAGACGTTGATCGCACCGATTGGCATACGACTAGATGACAATAACTATAGATTGTGGTCTCAGATCATCGAGATGTACATTGCTGGGAAGGATAAACTCGGGTACATTAATGGAGATTTTCCACCACCGCAAGAATCTGATCCAACCTTTAGGAGATGGAGGACTAAGAATGTTATCGTTAAAGGTTAGTTAATTAACTCTATGGAATCAAAATTGATTGGAAATTATATTAGATATCCTACTGCAAAGGCTGTGTGGGATGCAATTGCTATTACATATTTCGATGGGTCAGATACCTCTTAAGTTTATGACTTAAGACAAAAAGTGATGAGATTGAAACAAAGTGGGGGTTTCATTGAGGCCTATTATAATAGTCTGCGAGGGCTTTGGAGAGAGATAGATTTTCGAAGACCAAACCCAATGCAATGCAGTGTAGATATACAAAAATATAATTTTATGTTGCAGAAGGATCGTGTCTACACTTTTTTGGATGGCTTAAATGATAGATTGGATAAAATACATGGAGATGTTCTCCAAATGCAACCTTTTCCCACTGTTGAACAGGCTTATGCCATGGTGAGAAGGGAAGAATTGCGACAAATATTGATGTTAACCAAGAATGATGAGATTGGTTTGAGTGGAGCAGCTATGGTGACTAAGGGAAAGCCACGGTCTCAAATAACTATTATACCACAGTTGGGAAAGAAGCTTGAGACCCAACAGGAGAATAAAGGACGAGGAACATGCACGCATTGTGGAGGGGGGAAACACACAAAGGAGACATGCTTTAAATTGCATGGCTATCCTGATTGGTGGCATGAATTACAGGCAAAGAAGAAGCGAGGAAGTGGAGCTGCCTTGACTAGTACTGGAATGGAGACACAATCTGGACCTGATCGGACAAGACAAGATAAGGGTAATTCTACCACTGAACTCACTCTTATTCCCTTACGAGAAACAAAAGCATCGGCAAACAACGCAGTGGCAACAAGAGATTCAGGTAATAATTCAGGTAATAATTTATGGATAATTGATTCAGGTGCAACTGATCATATGACGTATGACCCATTGGATTTTATGGAATATTCAATCTCTAAAGGGACTGATGTGACTAGTGCTAATGGTAAAAAGCATCTAGTTGTAGGATTAGACAAAGTAAAACTTTCTGGTGGTACGGCTTTACCTAATACTTTTCTTGTGCCTGCCTTAAAAAATAAACTTCTATCCGTCAGTCAAGCTGCAGAGGAGTTAAATTATTGCCTTCTAATTGACCCTAAGTTTTGTCTATTTTAGGATATCCAAACCAAGGAGATTATTGGTCGTAGTACTAAGAGGGATGGGCTCTATGATATGGATGATGTTAGTACGGGTCGGGTGAATAGCATAGCGAGCACAAAGAATAAAATGGATCAAGTGCATTTGTGGCATCAAAGACTTGGACATCCTTCGTTCACTTATATGAGTAAAATGCTTCCTAAATTTTTTCATGGAGTAGGTGGTTTGGAATTCAAATGTGAGGCATATATTGTTTCAAAATGTCATTGTGTTCGTTTTCCTTCCAAGATAAGACGATGTGAAACTCCTTTTACTTTGATACATTCGGATGTTTGGGGACCAGATCCTATTACTATTACATCTGGCATTTCTCAGTTTGTTTTATTCATTGATGACTGCACAATAATGACATGGGTTTATTTGATGAAACATAAAAGTGAAGTTTTTGGAATACTTGAGTCTTTGCATAAGATGATTAAAACCCAATTTTCTGTAAAAGTACAGATTATTTGTTCTGATAATGGTAGGGAGTATGACAATGGTGAATTTCGAAGATATTGTCAAGAGCATAGTCTTATCCACCAAACCTCGTGCACTCAAACACCCCAGCAAAACGGTATTACTGAAAGGAAGAACCGTCACATCCTTAAGACTGCTCGAGCACTATTAACCAGTGCAAATGCACCTAAGAGGTTTTAGACGGATGTAGTCACCACAGCAGTGTACTTGTTGAATCGAATGCCATCAAGGGTGTTAAATTTCAGAACTCCTATACAAGAGCTAAGAACTCACGTTTCTATCGCTTTGGTATTAATGCTTCCTCTAAAGATATTCAGATGCACAACGTACGTACATATGCATCGAAACCAAAGATCAAAACTTGATCTTTGTGCTATTCAGTGTATGTTCATTGGTTATGGACCTTACACAAAGAGATATAGATGTTATGATCCCATTATAAGGAGACTTTATGTCAATTTAGATGTTACATTTGTTGATACTGAAATGTTTTATGCTGTAGATTCCCATTCCACTCTTCAGGGGAAGCACGAAGCACATAAAGAGTAGAGCTAGGAAAGTTGGCATATTTTTTATGCGACTGTCGTGTATAATAGTAACACAAATGAAGTTAGGGAAAGGAATGCAGAGGTAGCTGAAGATGAAGGGGCTGTCGAAGAAGGGATTGACAATAATGATAGTCACAGATAGAAGTAACTGAAACTGAAACTACAGATAGAAGTAACCAAGGAATTGATTCAGTTGGAATAGAACTTGGGGAAGATGAATCGGAAAAATATCAACTTCCTCTAAGACAAAACTGAGGAAAGCCTCCAATGAGATACTCTCCAGATAAAAATAGAAGGAAATCCAGATGCCCTGTCTCGAATTATGTTAGTACGAGTCAACTTTCTACAAAGATGGTAAATTTCGTTTATACTCTATCATCAAAATATATTCCCACTACAGTTAGAGAGGCTCTTAATGACATGAAATGGGCAAGGGCTATAAATGAGGAGATGATGGCATTGGAGAAAAATCACACTTGGAAGTTGGTTGGTTTGCCAGAAGGAAAGAAAACTGTGGGATATAAATGGGTGTTCACCATTAAATATAAGGCAGATGGGACTATTGATTGGTATAAGGCGAGGCTTGTTGCAAAAGGGTATACTCAATCATATGGGATTGATTATCAAGAAACATTCTCACCTGTCACCAAGTTGAATACTATACGTGTTTTGTTATCTTTGGCTGTTAATCTTAATTGGCCATTATATCAGTTTGATGTGAAAAATGCATTCTTGCATGGAGATTTAGAAGAAGAAGTTTACATGGATATCCCACTAGGCTTTGAAGCAATCCATCCTGGAACAGTGTTCAGATTAACGAAAGCTCTTTATAGGTTAAAACAATAGAGCATAGTTAGGTTGGTTCAGTTCAGCCATGAAGAAGCTTGGATTTAGGCAAAGCAATTCTAATCATACGTTGTTCATAAAACATAAGGAAAAGATGGTGACTGTGTTAATTATCTATGTGGATGATATAATCATTACTAGTGATGATAAGGAGGAGATCTTCAAGTTACAAACCCAGCTGGCACAAGAATTCGAAATGAAAAATCTTGGAGGTCTAAAGTATTTCCTAGGGATTGAAGTTGGAAAGTCAAACCGAGGTATTTTCCTAACTCAAAGAAAATATGTGCTTGATTTACTAGCTAAAATGGGGATGCTTGATTGTAAACCAGTGGATACTTCAATTATTTAGAATCATGGGTTGGGAAGTAAACCAGACCAAGTGGCAGCTAATAAGGAAAGGTACCAGCGATTGGTAGGAAAGTTAATCTACTTGTCACACACCCGACCAGATATAGCCTATGCTGTAAGTCTGGTAAGCCAATTTATGCATAATCCAAGTGAAGAACACATGGATGAAGTATATAGGATTATGAGGTATTTGAAAGGGTCGCCAGGCCGGGGTCTAATGTTTCAAAAGCATGGACACTTAAACATTCATAGATACACAGATGCAGATTGGGCAGAGAGTGTTAGCGATCAGAAATCAACTTCTGGTTACTTTACCTTTGTGGGAGGAAACTTAGTTACTTGGAGGAATAAGAAACAAAAAGTAGTTGCTTTATCTCGTGCTGAAGCTGAATTCAGAGGGATCACTAAAGGTTTATGCGAATTACTTTAGCTAAGGAAGCTTATGGAAGAATTAGGATATGGAAATGAAAGGGAGATAGAATTGTTTTGCAATAACAAAGCTACAGTCGAAATTGTCAAGAATCCAGTTCAGCACGATAGAACAAAACATGTTGAGGTTGACAGACATTTTATTAAGGATAAACTCAAAACCAAGGTAATCCAACTCTCTTATGTTCGATCTGAAGATCAATTAGCAGACATGCTCACAAAGGCGGTGTTAGGGAAGTTTTTCACGACTCATTAGACAAGTTGGGCATGAGGGACATCTATGCATCCACTTGAGGGGGAGTGTTGGAATGAGCTGTCAAAGAGATTTGTTTGCTTAATAGGCTCCTTGATTAGAATGATTGATTTGTTTCCAAAAATAAGTTGACTACCCTAATGGGTATATATATATGTACTTTGTAACTAGAAAAAATACTGAAAAAAGAAAACCTTTGTGGACGTAGGCAAAAAGGGAGATGCCGAACGACATTAACTTTGTCTTATTTTTTCCTCTTGTTTTTCTTCTACCTTTGATTGATGTTTGACATATAGTTCTGGAAACTCTAAAATTAGAATGCATGTCTCTTTTGATTTTGGAAATTTATTTACCTATGTGTTAATTACCTGTGTCTGTTTATGTTCTGGAGTGGATGTATATGTGTCTACGTTTCTCTATTTTGTGTAATACTGCCTGTATCTGCTGCCTACGTTCATATTGAATATTTGGCTTGTGCTGCTTGGTCTAAAAACAAATCAGTATGCATACTGGGATATAACCAACGACGGTAATGGTTAAAACCAGTTAAGAACCATTGGCATCGCCACTGGAACAGTAGCGAGCGACTGGTGGAAGCAAGCGATGGTACAAAAGGGGAGCAGCAGGTGTTACGTATAAAAATACTATAGCTGTTACACAACTAGTATAAAAAGTTGTAACCGTTTCTCTCACAATGGATATGGATTAGCTGATGTGTGTGTATCTCTCTCTCTCTCTAGCTCTCTGCTCTTCTCTCTTCTTCTTTGGATTCTTTTCTTCCTCCTTCTCTCCTTCCTTCTTCTGTTCTTCATTTTTCTTATCAACAAAATCTACTTTGATGTTGGGTAGGATAAGTCGCATCTCTTTGGACTGACATCCATTCACCAGGTAAGACGCTTTTATCTTTATCTTTTTTTTAACTTTGTTTTTTAACATTCACCAGGCAATGTTTTCGTCATATTTGTGATGATGAGAGATGGCAGTCCCTATAGTTGCTTATGTTTTATTCATGTCTGCCATTGCGGTTTATTATGTAATGTTGTTTTAATAATCCTTTTTAAGTTTTCATTGTGGTTAAAATTATTAGTTAAGGTTGGCAGCCATGATCAACCATGTTTATTTCTCAGTCTCTCGTTTCCTTGACCTTTTCCTTGTTCATATGGAAACTTGAACTGAGGTTTGCCCTTTTTTCTCAACCAAGCAACGTGCATAATAGAGGTTTTGACTAAGGCTTAAGCTCGGGGAACTCTTGTTCAGACCCCCTGTATAGGACCGTTGGCAGGAAAGAAGATGCGTGAGTTCTTGTACTGAATTAGATTATCGTTCCTAGACTGTCGCAGAGTTTTTGCCCATCACACGTCTTCTCCAGTATATTTTTTGAACTGCCTGACAAGTCTGCTGTAGTCATGAGTGTCTTTTGAGTCGTTGGTATTAGCTTTTTTCTTCACTACTGCCAATATAAGACAAGGCTTTTACTTAGAGCCATTAGATTTTTAATGACGAGTTTTATCAGCCTTTTACAAAAGCCTTTCTCACTACAATCTCACCTTCACTAACGCAGTAATCACAAATTCACTGACGTAGTATCCTCTTTCACTTGCTTGCCTCTGCTGTTAGTGAGTGTCTTTTGAGTTGTTGGTATTAGCGTTTTTCTTCATTACTGCCAATATAAGACAAGGCTTTTACTCAGAGCCATTAGATTTTTTATGACGAGTTTTATCAGCTTTTTACAAAAGCCTCTCTCACTACAATCTCACCCTCACTAACGCAGTAATCACAAATTCGCTGACATAGTATCCTCTTTCACTTGCTTGCCTCTACTGTTAGTTCTCCTTTAACAAGCATAGGTCACTTTTAACACTTTTACTTACTTGCCTGTTAATTCTCCTTTGACAAGCATAGGTCACTTTTAATAATGCTTTTATTGGACCGCGGCGTATTCTTGTGCGGGATTCCCTTTTTTGTCATTTATTATATCATTATTTAATCCTCAAGGGCTTTTTAGGATAGTAACAATGGATAGTGTGGGAGTCGCGAGTTAAGAGGGATGGATTTTAATCAAATAGTCTGCATTCAGGAGACTAAGTGGTCAGGAGCTAAAGCAAAAGAGATATGGGGATTCAAATTATAGTACTCGGGAGGTCCACAGAGGCAGAATGGGGTAGGTATCCTAGTGGTCAATGAACTTATCAACCAAGTGGTGGGGATCATAAGGATCAGTGATAGAATTATAGTAACGAAGATAATTATTAGTAATGGGGTTCTCAATTTAGTTTGTGCATATGTTCCGCAAGCTGGTCTGGATGAACAACTAGAACGTCTATTCTAGGCAGCGTTGGACGGAGTAATTCAACATATCCCTATTACCAAACAGGTTATCTTAGGAGGTAATTTTAATAGGCATATAGGAGTTGTTTCAGACGGATATTTAGGGACTCGTGGAGGCTTCGGGTATAGCAATAGAAATGAAAGTGAAAAAGTTGTATTGGACATGGCTGTAGCATTTGAGTTAGTGATTATTAATTCCTTTTTTAAGAAAAACGAGGAGCACTTAGTGACGTTTCAGAGTAGCACGACCAAGACGTAAATTAATTATTTCCTTGTCAGGAAGAGAGCCAGAGCGTGGTGTTAGAATTGCAAAGTGCTTTTAGCTGCATGCTTAACAACCTAACATAAATTGTTGGTTTTGGATATTGAAATTAAGGGATGGAGGTTACATCAATATACTTAACGATTCCGTAAAATTAGATGGTGGGATCTAAAAGGGGACGTGGCTGGACAATTTATGAATCGAATCTAATATGAAGCCGCATGGTCTGTGAGAGGAGATGCTAATCAGATGTTGGAGGGAGTAGCTCCCGTAGTGAAAGAAACCGCCATAAAACTCCTAGGAGTCTCTAAAGGGCAGAGGGGTGGTCGGATGGAATCTTGGTGGTGGTTGAAAGAGGTTCAGGGGACGGTGAAGGAGAAAAAGAGAGCATACAGAGACCTCATAGCTAGTACAACAGAGGTAGAGCGGGATGCTAATAGAGTAAGGTACAAATTGGGTTGCTAATAGCTAGTACGAAATGAAGCAGGACAGGTACTCACTGAAGCTCATGCCATCATCAAGAGTAGATGGCAAAGGTACTTTTTTGGCCTTTATAATAAAGGCATCTCGGACAACATAGAGTTAGGCGAACCCCCAGTGTCGGAACATTTTCGTAATTGGTATTAGCAGCTTTGAGCTTCATCTCAGGTATCTTCTTTGGTTCTTTTATCTGATTTATGTATTTGTTTATTTAATTTAATTTTTCTAATCTTTAAGCTTATTATTTGCATTTCTACGCTTTTAACCTGCATCACTTTTTCGTTGTCACATTCACATGTGGGTCTACTAGAAACAGCCTCTCTACTCTGTAGGGGTAAGGCTGCGTACTATCAGACCTCCCCAGACCTCGCTTTAACGTGGGACTTCAGACTGGGTAGTGATGATGATGATGATTGTCGTATCCTTCTAACTCTCTTCTTCTTCTTCCCGCATTGCATCTTGATCTTTTGTTGCAACATTACCTCTCTCCTCGAGAGCCTTGTCCACAAATTAAAGTTCACATCAAGGTAACGTTACTGAAGATCATATAAATATTTCTATGACACATTTGAGGTATCATCCACAGATCACTGCACTGGTCATAACAAACTTGTTAATGTGGTAGAAAGTTTTGTCTAACACCCTTTGCAAGCTGGAGAATGTTGGCTGAAGGAAGAAAATAACATTCCTATCTTAAGTAGAAGCTGCCAGTGCTAAACAGAAGGAAGGATTTTGGTGAGAACATCAGCAAGTTGACATTTTGTGTACAAATATGTGAGTTGCAACAGACCTTCCATGATTTTATCGTGTGTGAAGTGACAATCCAACTTTATATGCCTAGTTCTCTTTTGAAAAATTGGATTTTTAGATATGTGCAGAGCACTTTAATTGTCACATTGTAAGAGAATATGCTTAAGATTCAAGATATTCAATTCCTTCGAAAGCCTTAGAAGTCATGTAACTTCATAGGCAACCTACAACATGGTTTTATATTCAGCCTTTGCAAAAGATTTAGAGATAGTACTTTGCTTCTTACTTTTTCAACTAATAGGAGATTGACCAAGTTGAATTAAATAATCAGTGATGGAGCATCAAGAGGTGAGAAATTTGGCCTAATTCGAGTCTAAGAAAGCTTAAAGTTTGAGCTGAGTGTTAGCTCTTAACAAAATACCTTGACTAAATGTGCCATTAATATACTTAAGAACATATTCCAAGCTTATAAATGGGGTATTCGAGGTTGTTGCATAAATTGAATAAACTTTTAAACAACAAATGCGAGATTTAGTCTAGTATGGGTGAGGTAATTGAGTTTCCTAATGAACATTTTGTAATAACTAGGATTAGGCTAGAGCTCTCCAACATCAACAGCCAGATGATGATTAATACATAAGGGGTGGATACACTTTTAATATCAAGAATTCTATCTTCAAATAATAGTTTAGTAGTAAATTTCTTTTGAGTGAGTATAAGAAGTATAACCAACTTCAAGACCTAAGAAATAATGCAATTTGCCCAGGTCTTGGATACTAAATGTTGAATTAAGATGTTATTTTAAAGCCTGAATTTCAACAAGTTTAGACCCAGTCACAAAGGTGTCATCAATATAAATAGCTACAATGATAAGATTATAACCCTTTTGCTTGAGAAATAGGAAGTAATCTTCTTAGATTGAATACATCCTAGCTATTAAAGAGAGATGGACTGCTTAGCAAACCACTGCCTTGATACTTCCTTAAGTCCATAAAAGGATTTTTTTAAAGTTTACAGACCTTGTTATGATGAATATCTATACCCTCAGGATTGAATATATCTATCAATTTCCCTATTGAGAGCCATTGTTTTGCCCATTAAAAGGAACTGAATAACACATTTAGTAGGTGTAAACAACAAGTTAGAGGAAAGTTGTTTTGTTAACTTATTGGTTGAAAGGAAATTAAACTAAAAATCAGGGACATGCAGTATATAAGAAAGGGTAATATTCGAGGATAACTTAACAGTACCAATGTGTTTAATCAGGGTTTTCTACTATTATATGTAATAATAGTGCAATGACGTGAAATAGGTTTATAAGTATAAAAATTGTCAAGATTTGGGGTAATATGATCGATAACTCTACTATCAATTATCCTTTTCATATTAGGCTTATAAAAAGAGACACATAAGCAATTACATGCCATTATAGTAGAGGATGCGAGATGATTGAAGGAAGAGACTTCTAAATTGTGATGAGATAATAATGCCAGGAGTTGTTGATAGTGTTCAGTAGTGATAGGAGGAATAATATCGAAAACTCCATTAGTTTGAGCATTAAAAGAGCCATTAAAGTCATGAATGTTGGTTGGAATATCAGAACGAGCCATAGTAGCATCCAACCTTTTATTTCTAGCATTTCTTAGTTCAGGATGAAGTTTAAAGCAGTGCTCCATAGAATGTCTAGGAATCTTACAACGTGTGAAGAAATAATTGTTTCTTTTACTACAGTTGTTCCTTTAAGTAAAAGGGCCAAAATTTCCAAAATTATTGAAGAATCTCTATAACTTCTATTATGAAGCCAAGGCTAATAAGTCAAAATTAAGTAGACTAGTAATAGTATTACAAATCTCTCTTTGTTGTTCCTCTTGTAACACATAGGCTTGATTGACAGATGGGAGAGGTGTCATCATGAGAATATTAATTCTAATTCCTTTGTAATCATCATTTAGGCCTATAAGAAATCACATAACCTCTAATCATGAATGATCTTGTTGAAAACTTGGCCAGAACCACAAGTACTAAAGGTAATGTTCACCAAAGAAGAATATTCATCCTATAGTTTTTTGAGTTTGGTAAAATATGAGGCCATAGAGAGAGTACCTTGATTAAATATACAAGTCTCTTTTTGTAATTGATAAATCTTAGTCCCAATAGAATGACCATACATGATCTCTAATTCTTTCCATATCTTTGCTGTAGTAAAGCAATACAACAAACTATCGATAATATCTTCATCTACCGAATGTAGAATCCAAGAGATTATCATGTTTTTGCATCTTTCCCATTGCACATATAGAGGAGATTAATCATCTAGTTCAAGATGTTTTCCATTAACGAAGCCAAGTTTATTGCGAGCAGAAAGAGTAACTTCATAAGATAGCCTCTAATTGGTAAAATTGTCACCAGTAAGAAATTTTGTTGAAAGCCTAAAGTTTGAATGATCAAAATGGTGTATATAGAACTCATAATTAGGATCAGTGGCAAATGAATTGAAAAAGTCTTGATTTAGGACGTGATTGGAATGTAAAGAAGTTTTAGATGCCATTGAAATCAAAATACATAATAAGGAAAAACGCCTAACAATGAGAGTGTAAACGAAATGGTGCTGAATTTGCAGAAATTATGTAAAGCTAGACAAACTGATGAAACAAAATAATTAAAAAATGTGAAAATCCAATTGATCTCAATCAGGCTCTAACACCATGTTACATTTTGTGACTTGATATTTAGACCTTTATAAATAGCATAAATGGCAGAATGTAAAACATAGAAAAAGATATAAGAAAGGCTTGTATCTTATTGGCTCTTCTTTGTACATATTTATATACAAAAGCATAAAAGGAATATATTCATTTAGTTAGCTAAAACTAATTGGTTATCTAGTTATAACAAACTTGTTGATGTGGTAGGAAGTTTTCTCTAACAGTGAGCTACCTGAGCAGCTGAAAAAGGATGAGTAAGAGGGACAAAATGACTATACTTCTTAGGTGGTCAACCACTATCATGATTACCATATACCCTTCTAATTTGGACAATTCCTTGATAAATTTTAAACTAACATCATTCCATACTTACTCTAGTAGTACCAATATTTAAAGCTTTCCTATGCTCGCAATTGGCGCATATTTATTACTCTAACATATTACACAATGAAAAATAAAATCCCTAATATGACTTTGCATTTTTCTCTAGAAAAAATACAACTAGATGCGTTTATAAGTTCTCACAATTCAAAGTGTCTTCCAGTGGTTGAACTATGGAAAACAAAAACATTACAAATTTGTAAAACTAAATCATTTCCTACAAGCAATCTTCCTTTCTATTGTAAAAGTGTCATTTACCTAAGCATAAGATGAATCAAGATAAGTGTTCCACTATCCTTCTCCCAACTCTATTGAATTTGAGATAGTAAATCATGTTAAATACTAGTAAGGACCAAAGAATATAACTTAAGGCTATGTTTAGTTAGACGTAAGATTTTTAATGGAATGAAATGAAATAGTTTATAATAGAATGCAATGTAAATAAATGTAATATTAGAAAATTGTTGTTTGGGAGGGATAGAAGAGTTCATAATATAATATAGTAAATTGTTGTTTGGAAGAAGGGTTCATATTATAATATAGTGAAATGTTGTTTATCATTTCACATTCCATCACATCATATCAGAGGTATCTTATTTTTACTATTTAGGATGAAATATGATGTAATGTGAAACTCTCCCCTTCTATCCTATTCAATTCAATTTCATTCCATTATAAACTCTCGTCCCAAATGATGGAATAATATTACATTACATTCCATTTCATTAATAACTACCCAACCAAACATAACCTAACATTGGATAAAACATCATCGACTTTATTTTCTACATCCTTCTTATACTTAATTTCAAAGTCAAAACCTAGGAGTTTAGGTGGCCATATCTATTGGAATGGAGTTAATATTTTATACTCCAATAAATATCTTAAGCTCTTGTGATCAGTTTGAATGATAAAATACCTCCCTATGATATAGTGGGACCGTTGCTTGATGGCCAAAACCAATGTCAACAACTCTTTCTCATATATGGAAAGATGAAGATATTTGTGAGATAGAATTTTGTTGACATATACCAATAAGTGCCCGTCTTGCATAAGAACAACTATTATACCTTCCCCTTAAGCATCAACATCAATCACCATAAGTTTATCAAAATCAAGGAGAGGACTAATAAGGGTACTCATCAATGCCTTTCTAAGTGCTTTGAAAGCAACTTCACCCTCATTATCCCCACACAAATGTTGTTATGCCTCGAATCTTTGTTTAATTTTCTCAATTACTATTCGGTCCTATTAATTTATATTTTTCCATATAGTATGCCTTTTCTTGGTATTTTTATTCTTGAACTTGAATTTTTAGTATTTTACATTTGGTACTTATAAGAGGAATTTTTTTTACTTTTGTTAGAATCATTTTAATAAGGAGATATTTTGTGAATAATTGATGGAAATTTGAGGATAAATTTTTTGACCTAAAATTTTTGTTAAAATATTAAGAATAATTAATGTTAGTGAACAAATTAGAGAAAATTGTGTTGGAGGTAAAAATAAATTAAATTTATTATAAAAAATATTTTGAGGTAATTAATGTGCCTATAAGTGATAAAATATATGAAAATATAATAGAAAAATAAAAGGTAGATGGACAAATAAGGGCATGGAGTCATATAAGTAGAAGAAGGCTTATTATTGAAATTTTTAAAATTTTGGTCAACTAGAGTTTGAAAAGGAAAAAAAAAGAAGGATTTATGTAGCAAAGAGGCTAAACATCTTTGGTGAAAGATAGGAGATAGTTTCCTAAAGAAAGAAGAAGGAAGAGGCTTGGAAAAAGAGAAGGCTTAATTTTTATCAAAAAGGTGAGTGAGATTGCATCTCTTCCTAAACCTCTCTTAAAATGAAATCTTGTATGTTGATTTTGAGCAAACTTTTATGGGATTTTCATGGCTCTTTATATGTTTTCTAAATGGTTGTGAAAAGGTTTAAGGAAATATGATTTACTTTGTGAGATATAGGTTAATAAGTGTAACTGTTTTGTTTTCGACGTGAATGAGTGAGCTATTTTACTAATTATTTCAAGTAAATACTTGTATATTTGACAAAGTATAAAACTTAAAAGTTGTGGATATATGTAGTTTATTCTTATAAAACAGAAAGTGCCCAAATTTTACATTTCAGGAGATGTGGTCAAATTTTAGAAATTGGTCTATCTGGCAAGACTAAAGTTGGGTATAGGATTGTACTTATGACTTAAAGGCATAGAGAACTGATTTGAAGTTGGTTAAAACATGAAAGTTGTAGTTTTAGATTTTGTATCTTTTTTGAAAAAATTGTTAGGGTAAATTTGTAACGATTTGGTAGATATAAATGATTTACCATAGATTGTTCATATTGTTATGACATCATATGAGTTCTGTTATTAAGAATTAATTTCAGAGATTGTAGAAATTGAATTTGGGAAGGTTTTTAATATGAAAATTATATATATGTTTACCTATAGGTGTATAAAATTTTATAAATTAGATTTAAATGATTTTCAAGTTATTATAGTTGAGAATTTGATGCTCCATGAGTATTTTTTGTAATTTTGGTGAGTCATTGTGGATTTCCTATGAAAAGTTGTTTTAAAATTTTATGACATATGCCTTGAACTTATTGCTAGAGTGAAAATTTGCTTACCTGCTTAAAGATGCTTAATGAAGTGAGAAAATGAATTCCCTTTGTAAAAATATAATAATAAATAGATTAATTAAATAAAAATGAATGAAAGACCTAAGTTAGGTGACATGCAAAATTTCCTTAGAAAAGACCTAGGTGAGATGGCTTAGGCAAAAGACCTAAGTGAGGTAGCTAAGAAAATTTTCCTTAAACAAAGGCCTAAGTAGGGTGGTTTAGGTAAAATAGCTAAGTGAGGTGGCTTAGGCAATAAAATAGGGATCCCTAGATTAAGGAGTTAATAGAAATGAATAAAAACTTGATGAAGGACATGTGTAATGAAATTGAGCTAGATGTGTACTTTATGCTTGAGATGGTATTGTTTGTTCAAGAAAATGATATCTTGTTAAGTGGTTAATGATCGTAGTGCTTGATGAACTTGTGCCTTAATGATTGTGATGATTCTTGATTCAAGAAACCATGTCTTTCTTAAACCTCAATATAAAACGTGAAAATCTACCTTATGCCTTAATGTAAGTGATGCTCGTGTTAAAGTGTTGTAAGAATATCCAATAGGCATGGTTGTGTATAAACATAGATAGGAAACTTACAATTTATTTTATAAACCCAAAATGTTTTTCAAAATGAAAATAATCCTTTTTATGCATAACCACTTATGGGTATTTTTTCCCCTCACTTAGTATAATACTCACATTTTCTTTTTTTCTCCTGTCCTAGGAAAAAAGGGAGATATGTTATTTAGTCGACTAGTTAGCAGCAACATCAGCAATAAGCATAAGTGAGGTCTAGATAAAGTTGACCAAAGTTGTCTAATTGTTTTCATTTTTTCACGTATTTGGAACATTGAGTCGTTAGATTTCAATATAGACATTATTAGGGTCATTATTCTATTTATGAACTTATTGACTGAAATTATTATTATTACTATTATGTTGTTACCCAATAGGATTTAAACTTATGTATCGAATGATAATGGGATTAATCCTAGACTATTATGATGGATGAATTAATGAATTATGCCTATTTGGACTTAATATATCTTGTTAATTAAATGACGACCATATGGATAGAATGTATAAATAGACTACGTCATGTGTGCTTGTAAGATTAGCTTCGCACTTGGTGTTCGGCTAATACTATATGGTCCACCTCGGGCCTTATTAAGATAAAGGTAAGACAACTACATTCTCTCTTAATAAAAATATTAAATGTTTACTAATGGAACTATAATCTTTGATAAAGTGTTTGTAGTATCCATCTAACTTAAGAAAACATCTAAATTGTTTTTAATAATTGAGGAATTAGAAACTCCATCATTGCGTAAATATTTTTAAGATTAGTTGCCACCACTTTGACGCTAATATTATAATCTAAACACTCCACTCTACTCCAAAAGCACATTTAGAAATTTTCCCAAAAAGATGAGATCTTAATACTTGAAACGATTTTGCCATATGTAGAATATGTTGTTTCCATATGTGATGTTATAACAATAAATCATCAAAAAATAATAATATCGTCTTTCTTTAATAATCCTTGAAGATTGAGTTCATTAAGCTTTGAATAGTAGCTTGAGCATTTATTAATCCAAAAGGCATGATTAATAACTTATGATTAGTTTGAAACGTTGTCTCATACACATCCTCTTCATGCATACGAATCTGGTGGTATCCAACCCTTATATCAAGTTTTGAAAGTTACTTTCCCTCATGCAATTCCTCTAAAAGCCCATCAATAAGTGGAACAGGGACTTTATCCTTAATAGTATTATGATTCAAAGCCCTATAATCTACATAAAATCTCTATGAACTATCCTCATTTTTCACCAAAATGACTAGTGAAGCAAATGAACTAAGAATCTATTAATTGTCCCTTGTTATAGCATCTCATCCACGAACTCTTGCACTGCTTGTTTTTGAATTCCTACATATTAATAAGGTCATGTATTGATCACTTCAACTCATGCTTTTAGTCTAATTATTTGGTCATATAATATAGAAAAAGGAAGGCCATTAGGATTTTGAAAGATATCTTGATATTTTTCCAGCAAAGACTATAGCTACCCTTTTTGTTATTAAAAAGATGATTCTTGACATTTAATTACTAGGTTTATAATTCAATATAAGGAATACATATTTGTAACTGATAACCTTTTTGACTTATTATAAAATGACATTCTACCTCCCTACCTTTCATTTACTTCTTAAGACGTTTCCCTTTCATCTCTAACACCATATTCTAACTCTTATTTCTTAGCTCTATTTTCTTTGCTTATCATTCAAATTTCAACACTACTTTGTAATTACATATAATATTATCCAAAATTGAAACCTTACACACCCAATACTATCACTTCCTATAATATTTATTGTTAAAGCATCAATTCTAAATTGATGACCATTTTTTATCTATTTTAACTCCTTAGACCTCTATTGACATTGAATTTGTAATCTCCCTCTAACTAAGGTTGAAATCAGATCAATGTTCTTCACCATCAAATCATTCTTACTCACAAACTTTTATTGATGAAGTTATGAGTACTTCCTCCACCTATCAATATATGAATAGTTTTGCCTTATAGTTCCTTACTACATTAATTTTTTCGAACTGAAATAAAGTAGTACATGTAATAACTTGTAATGAAAAAGAAGGTTGTTCTATCATCTTTCTACTTTTCTCCTTCTTTTGTGACATACATGCACATTAACCTCATTTTACATTTATGGTTAAGAGTATATTTTTCATCACACCAAAAATAAAGTCCCTTTTTTCTAATCTAACTCTTAAGTACTACAGTCTTTGTAACTCTTTGCTCAATTGTTTTACCACTTATCTCTATTGGTTTTGGTAATATACCTTCTTGACTTTTCAAATTAGGCATATAACCTCTCTAACCCCCGATCTCTTTTATAATAATTGCGGGCTACCACTTTATAGTTTCTTGTTAAATCATAAGTTTGGTGTAATTTTCAAGGGGCCCAAATTTTGATTAGGTATGCAATCTTAGGTTTTAACCATTTTAAGAATGAACTAATCAGATATGGATTGGGTATCACTAGCTTATGAGAAAAAAGATCAAACCTTATGCAATACCCCTTCACTGATCCATCTGGCCTTAATTACTTTAGTTCCCATATTGGATCCCCAAACGTTGGCTTATTATACCTCTATTTAGGGCTAAAATGTGCTCCTCCTAACTGGGTTCTTCTATCATTAATTTTTTATGTATATACAACTGATATCAAGTAAAAGCTTCCTTTTACAAATGCATTATAGCAATGCCTAACTTTAATTTCAATAGAGTTCTGTTCAGGTGAATGTACTACTCATATTTATATATCTAATTTCTTAACCCTTCTTCTTTGAACACTAAAAATTATATTTTAGATGATCTGATTGCTGCATAATACTAATAATTATTATATACTTCTACGGCTTTAAACTTTGAAGCTCTTCTATTGCACTCTTTATCAACTTGCTATCCTCAATAGGTTTATTGAAGAACTTAAGTCATCAACTCCTTTAATTCTTGCATTCCCTACTCATACTTCATTCCCAACTATTGTACATGATTTTTCATATTTTCTTCAATTCTATTCTAATATTGATAACACATACCTTCTTCTATAGGTTCAAGAATCATTGAGCTCTAATACCAAATGTTGCAGTTACATTAGTGTAACTTTAATTATCAAAGAAAGAATGGATGTATTAGAAAATAGAGAGAAGAAGTAGGCTATATAGAAAGTGTTTTGTCGTTAATTGTTTACAATTCTTATTTACCTTTAACTACTCTCTACTAGCAGTTATACATCCACCGCTAATATTATTACAATTTTTCATCATTTTACTACATCACTAATCTAGACAACACTGCTCTTTTGCTCCCTCTTTATGTAAATATTGTCTTATCCTTCTAAATATCTTCTTCTTCTTCCTGTATTGCCTCTCGTTCTTTTGTCTCATCACTTTACCAATTATTGAAGATTTTTAAGGGGATTTTCGGGCAAGGATTATTATTATCCATGTTAAAAATTAAAGTCCTAGTTCCCAACCCAGAAGAGAAATAAAGCTAAACTTAACTTTGGATTCTCAATAAGCTTTTTTGTAAATTCTTTTTATGAAGGTAGAAAAATATAAAAATCTTTTATGATTTTACAAAAAGTATAGATTTAACCTTAAAGTTTTCATTAAAAAAATTGAATCATGACATTTCAGAACATTTAAAATGAACTTTAATATTTGTAAAACTTTTAAAAGAACCTTGAGTGGACAGGAATTCAAATGAAGTTAAGTCTCTGTCTATTATGTGCCACAATAATGCTAATATAGCATGAGTTTAATATTTCTAATGGTATATAGTATAGTAAAACTCACATGTCACATTTAAATTTAATTAAATTACTTTTAATTATGTTAAAATTTTAATAAAACTTAATTAATCTAATTGAATTTTTAATATTTTTAATTAATTTAATTTAATCTTCATTAATCAAAATTCTCAATCAAGAGTAACATTCTTCCTAATCTGTTTATATGAACCTTAATTATATATATTCCCAATTAGTTTGAAAATCGAATACCTTTGTTTAACAACAAGAGTTGGAGTAAGTAGCTTTGTATTCTCTTTTAAAAGAATCGAGCTAATTATGCCATAGTTGAGAGTTTTTGTAAAGATAAACTTTTGTGTTTGGAAATTGAGTCCATAATAACTTCTCCTTCATTGATGATGAACTCCTCTTTCTATGCTGCTTGTGTAAAGGCTCAATTATGTCACTCCTTTTAATTGATAATGATGCTTAGTTTTAGCATTGCACTTTGTTTTTTAGTTTTTGTAAGTAGCTAATGTAATGACAACACTATAATTATTATTGTCCATGCATCCTCTTCAGAACAATGAAGACAATTCAAAGTTATAACCTAAAACAAATGAACATACTAAGATAGATACACCATACAAATAGGCAAGCTCATAAAGCCATAAATTTTTTAATTATTAGCTCCTAAATCTATCTCATGTTGAAATTATTACCATCACAAAGTAAGTATTGGATTCATAGTTAGATTATACTTGGAGAATGTGCTATAGTGCATTGATAGAATATTATGCTAAAGGGTAAAGATTACGTTTTATTATTAATAAAACATTCTTCTTTTATTGATTAGGAAAAGGTGGTAAGGTTGACGGATTGTTGGGATTTAAGGGTAATTATAAAGCATCTTCCTTCTAAAAGCAATAAGGCTCTTTCTTGTTCCTAAGAGAATCATTCTCCAAATAGAATGGAAGTTTTACAAGTGATAATTTGGATAACAATAATCTACCATTTTAATTATGCAAGATTAGACAAAATGATGGAAATTTCACCATAAAGCTTTTCCATTTTAGTTTATAAAAGAATAGAGATCTTGTTTAAGCAAAATTTTTCCCTAAAGCCTTTGTAAGTATATCATGTAATCCTCTATTAACAATATATATTTTCCATAAAAGCTATAGGCTTTAAGAAACACTACTTCTTAATATAGAGGCCCCAAGTCTTTTCAAAGTACTATGCTCTGTCATAATATATTCACCTTAAAGAATAAACCTAGGAATACATTATTCATGATTTATGCTTAATCTTATCTACTAAACTCATATATGACTACTTATAAATGGTTTAAAGAACCATTACAAACTTCTCTTTTTTAAAGAATCTAGTAGAAGCCCTGCATAAGTGTAAAACATCATAGAATAATCGCTTTTTCACTATGAACAACATTCCTACTTATAGATTATGAGCTCCATCAATAATAAAAACACAATCTGATTGATAGTCTTTGATGAGTAGTAAAAATAATCTTTGCTTAATAGTGATGCAAGATTCTCAAATTTTCAATTTTTGTAATATGTGATAAAATTTTGTGAATTTTAGGATTGTACAATGTTATATATTTAGTTATTGTGGTAATTGCATTGACAACTCCTAAAGTTAGGGAGTCCCTATCATCCACTAGTATAGTATTAAGTTTAAATACTCTCCTTAGTATGGCTCTTTTATCTGTGGGTATATCTTGTAGACCAGAAAATTGATCCTTGATAAGTTATAGTACACGTTCACACAAATTGAGAATCATATTTTCTTATAACAATCACCTACAAATGTCTCAAGCCTTTTTCTGAAATGGTAGAAAACATTATGACATGTTTGTAGGGGGTATATCCATATAGATCCCATGCCTAAAAACTCAAATTTATCTACCAATCTTCATAATATGTTTGTTATAACCCTTAGAAACTTCATATAACCCATCTTTATTCTAAACTATTATCTATTGTGTTGCATGTTTTTTGTTTTTCTCCGATTTCCTCACAATAGTTAATGCAATATCTAACTTATGTCCATGCATAAATTGTATCATATGCACATGCATCTTTATCACCATGATTCTAATTATTTTAAGCGCGCTTATTACTAACTTGTCTCCAGTTAGTAAGATCCACCTATTAAAAGTTTCACTCATTTTGTTGTCAACCACTAGACATTTCAATTCAAATGATTAGTAACATCTTTCCCAACTTTCCTTAGGTTGACCAAGCCAAGTTCCAAAACTACCCTCTCAAGTCCTTTATCTTGTATTTCCTTTTTCAATTGTGGTATATGTGTCTAGCACATATTCGACGTATTGTATTTATGAGGTCACTTTTACTGCTCCGACCAATCCCTACAACAATTAAAAAATTTATATAAACTTTAAAAATGATGAAGATTAATTATAAATATATGAGGATGAAGTTACCTTTTTCATACCAGATCTGACTATAATTATTTCACCGTCATCCAATTCCAAATCAGATGTTAGCAAATTCATGAACCAACTCTATGTATCATTGTTCTCTTCCTCCATAATGACCAATGCTAATGGATACATCTCTCTATGCACATCCCTACCTACCATAACTAACAATTAGCTTTGGAACTCTGTCTTCAGAAAGTGTCCATTTTAAGTTGGTAGGTAACTCATTGGCTCCTTCTGAAGGTAGAGACTAGAAGGAAAATTATGTTATCCTAGTGATTATGTACACTCGTGAGAGAAAGATACTGTATTGTATGTGTGAGAACGCATAACTTATAAGAAAAAAGGTTGATCTTAAAATAATTAAATTAATTGTTGTCTCACCTTCAATCAAATGAAATGGTCTTAAAATAATTAAAATAATATATTCATCTGGAAGAAAAGATTGCATCTTATTGGACTCTGTACAAATGCACAGGAATTAAAAAAAGCTATCTTGTTTATAAATTTAATATAGAAGTGGCTATCAATAATTGCTTCTTAAAGGGCAGTATATTCAAGAAAGAAAAGAAATGAAAGAGAATTAGTGCTTTTGACAGAAATGTGGATATATGAGAGTGAAAGTTAGCTATGTTCAAAGCAAACTTAACCCCACCCAAAAGAAGGGAATGCCTGATGGAAACAAAATGATGTATCTGAAAATATGCATTCTTCTATGTTTGGTGACAACCTTCGCAAATGAGTTTGTTCTGCACATGTATTTGCAATAAAATTGTAGAACTTATTTGTATATAGTGTTCAAATTCATTTCTTTATGACAAAATGATTTATTACATTGGTTAAAACTTTACAGCTACCACTCAAAACCAATATGCCTTTATAATATTACTGTAAAATATTAAAAGACAGTTCATTAAGCAATTGTCAGATTATTTTAATAAAATTGATACCAAATTCATACCAAAATAATTATATAAACTATATTAATAATTTAATGATTAATAACATAATAATTTATATTAATTTAGAATAGCCTAAAATCTTAAAATATTAAAAGTATTTTTAGAGTAAATAAAACCAAAGAGGTCCATCATTTTTCCTCATTTTTTATTTTTTTAATTGAGGTATCTCTTCTATTTCTCTTTTGAATTGAGTAATGATAGAGTTTATTTATTTATTTATTTATTAAAAGGAGATAATAACATATCCGCATTTGGTTGAATTAAAGCTTACTGACTCACTATTAGCTTTGCTTTTCAATTCAGTCATTCTTCATAAAAGTCATGCATAGTTGCAATTTTTATGTTTTCTCCCAATAAGCATGTAGACTAATGGTAAGAAAACTGAAAAAGAACAAGTCTTGTACATGACAATGGTAGGAAAAACCAACACAAAGAAGTGGTGAGGATATAAAAATTGCAATCTTTGAATTATAGTTCAAAAGCCTGGTGATGATATTTTTTTGTCAGGACACATCAACTGTTGGAAGGACTAATCATGATCTACTTACTACCAAGGAATGATTTGGCTTCAACTAAGCACACCTACAATTATCAAGCAATTGGACATCAATGGATTGAGAGGACTAATAACTCAAAATGCCCATGTCTTTTACTCAAATTTCCAAGCATATATAATGTGGAAGAACTGATCGGCGTTTGATGGCAGCTCCGGTGCTGAATCGTGACTCCGGCCACTGTTGCTGTTGATATTTCTACCGTCTCGAACACTATCAGAACTGCATTCCAGGGCACCGGGTTGAAGAATGAACAAGCCAGAGCCTGTGCCTGTGTCACTGAATAGCCAGTCGTGTACATCCCAGAAAATTTGTACTGGGACGTTGTTGATAGTGGTCACACTCTCATTCCCTCTAAACCTCCAATTCAAGTTCATGACGTGAATTACCTCGAAACCATCGATGCTTATCCACATTTCAGGATCTCCAAACCCAGATGAAGAGATTTCAATGACCACATCATGTTCTCTATCACCGCTGCATAGCGTTGTTTTGGTGCAGAATAGTTTCTTACCAAATACATTTTCTTTTTTGCATAACAATATAGGTTCCACCAAAGACGGTCTCTTCTTGGTTCTCTTAAAAGCATCTTTCTTCAAATCGCCTAGTATTAAAACTACCTCCTCTCCATAAACCATAGCAACGTAATAATCTGAGGAGGGCTCAGGGTTGTTTGTGAATTTGGCTTGTCGAAAATCCCAGTAAATATCTACTCGTTTCCCATCTACATCGAAGGATTTTAGTCCCTTTTTCCCCCAGAACTGCCAAGTCTTTAATTCGATCTTGCAAGTATAATGGTTTTCGTCAGAAACGTTTTCTACACTGATGACAAGGGAATAATTCATAAGGTTTTTGCTCCATGTGACTGTTACGCTTCGGCTCAAGTCCGCTACCTCAACTTCATACACAGAGGTCACAGAGCTCTGAGGTAATTTATTTGTTGAGTGATCCTCAGTTTGTTTCTCAGCCATTGAGGATTTCAGAATGAAGAACGGCTCCGGTTCAGGGAGATGGTTTACCAATGTCAGGGCCTTTTATGAGTGAAAAACCAGAATGAGCTTGCAATTTTGATGTTGAGACAGCCTTCACGCTTTCCAAATTGCTGAACAAATTAAGCCCCATAACCTGGAAAGAGATGAAATTCAACCAAGGAAAACGTATTTTATATTTGTTACAAGACATACGAAATTCCAATAGAATCTTGAGAATTGTTCATTACCTCTTCTTGAAAGCCTTTCCCAAGCGAATGTCACAAGTTGAAGCCAATTGAATTCTCTATGATTGAGCCAGAAACCTATTACTGTTCAGAAAACTAAGATAATCTGAACGCATTTTCCAAGCACCAGAACGGATTTTGTGGGAGATTCATGTCACATACATGCAAAACTGGGTTAAAAAAATCCAATATCAAGATATGGTGTTAACAAAATGGCACAAAAAATAACTTCTGGGAGAAAGACAACTAAACTGAGGCTGTCAAAGAGGAATTGAATAGAATGGATATTTTCCTGCAACTTCTAATGTTGTTATCGTCCATCAGTTTTGAGTTAAAAGACGTGTCAGTTGTCTGGCTAAATTTAGTTATCACCATACACTAGGAACCATTTTTAGCTTGTCAAAAAATGTTAGTGAAATGTTTGTTAGTAACGACTATACTGCAACAAATTTAGCACACATGTATCTTTCGCTATGAGTTTCTTTTTGACCATAGGAATGACCTTATACTGTTTTGTTTTCCCTGAAAGAAGATTGAGAGAGATTCCTACATAAAATTTTATTTCCTTCTATATTAGCTTTGACAAAAATTTCTTTTTGAACGGTTGTTGTGGCTGATTATGTAGACAAATGCAGTCTTTAAGAAACGAAAATATATAACTATGAGGATCAGTGCCAACATTACTATCACGAAACTCATTTATGATAAATTTTACTTGTGATGCATATATAGAATACTTGAATCCAAATGAATAAGGCTGTATATGATGCATATAAAATAATATAAAATAAGTATAATAGGTATTTAAATTTGATTAGTTATAAGAGTGATATAAAATATATATTGAAGAGTTATTGATTAACAAAAAATTGTTTCCTTTTTTTATTATTCTCTCTTCCCATTATTCTCTTTATTATTTATTATTTTTTAGATTCTACTTTTTTTATATTGTTCGTTTTTTTCTCTTGATTTTGGAAAGAACTAGATGAGGTGATTCAGTTGAGTCCTCTTAACGAAAGAGTTATTTTGGGAGAAGATTTTAATGGTTATATAAGGTTAACTTCAAACGAATATTCATAGACTCATGGGAGTTTCGAGTATGGTGATAAGAATAATAGTGAGACTGCTTTGTTGGATTTTGCAGTAGTGTTTAAGTTGGGATAACCAACTCATTTTTCAAGAAAAACACGAAGCATATAGAGACTTTTAAGAGCAGAACTACAAAAACTCAAATTGTTTACTTTTTTAGAAGGCAAATTGATACCTAACGCTTGCTTGTCAACTCCACAAATTATTGACTATGGATATTGGAAGGAGATGTTGATCAAATGTGAAAGAGAGTAATAATTCTTATAAGGAATGCAACTAAATAGATATTGGGTATTTCTAAAAGGCTTAAGGGTAGTAAGATAGAGCTAAGAAATAGAAAGCAAGAGACTTATATCGAATTTTTTGTATAAAAGATGAAATATGGCGGTTGCTCGTAGTTGAAAATGACATCAAGATATTTTCTTTGGGTGCAAGTGGGGGAATTTAGTTGTATGTGTGCTATATGTGGTATGTTTACCCTTAGGTTCGTGGAGGAGTCATTTTTTCATTGTTAATTTCTTTTCATTTCTTGATGTGCATTTAGAGACTCAAAATAATGACTATTGATTTGTGGAGAAATAATACCTTATTTACTTAATAGTGTCAAAATTTTTCAAGTAATTAAAGTGTGCTTTTGTTTGTAATGGGTATAACTTAAACCTGGTAACCAATTTTTGGGCCTAATTATCAATAAGTTATTACTTGTAATCATTTCTTGTTTTGTGAGCTTTGCATTGTAATGGATCTAGAAATTGCTTGAAGATATTTTTAAAAATACAATTATCATATATGGCCTGAGGAACACAATGGCAATTTAGGTGAAACATCACTTCCAAATAGTTAGCCTTATGTTAATTTTTCCCTTAGACAAACTCCTTGAGCTTATAGCCTATTCTTTTCATGAATCCTACACTAAAACCCTTTACAACTTTCATATACTTCCTATATTTAAACTTTAAGCAAGCAAAGTAAAAAGGGTAGGGAAAAAGAAAAAAAATGTAAAGAGAAAAATTAGGGAGAGTGACACAATAATTTAAATGTAAGGGTGAAAAATTAACATAGGTTAGAGAGTGTTGCAATAAGTCAAGAGTTAGCAAGGAGGAGTGACATGAAGCATACCTACTTCATATGAGTTTGCAATTAAAATTTGGATCATAAGAAGAAATTTCTTTATTGAAACACTAATTAAGAAAAATTAAAAATATGAAATTTAGTAAAAATCCATTCAAAAAAAAGAAAGAAGAAAAGAAAAGAAAAAATGAATAAGGTGTATTTTTATTTTTTACAAATCTCAGGAGCTAAGAAGAAAATCAAGAATCCATGTATGTTGTGCAACAATTATAGTTAAGAGAATGGAGTAAGGGTAGATTTAGTAGATAGTCTAGCTATGTTAGGTCATGAATTTATACTTTGCTAACAGACTAAACTCCGTTTGAAAGGCCTCCAACAGATGCCCTTTATATAAAACCAAACCCTGTTATAACCAAAAGAAACACCATTGTGTCCAAGGGTTATGTGAGATGCCTAATAAGGGAGATTAGGCTTTCTGTCAAGCTTATTGTTAAAATTACAAAGTAAAGTGAAAATATTTCATTGTTCATATGAGCCATTTAAGGAGGGGAACACTGGGGAGTGAATCTCTACTCATTAGAACAAAGACATAATGTAACATCTCATGTTCGGGGCTAGACCTCAGAATAGTAAATTGAGTGTACTGTGAGAAATTAGAAGTGCATTTCATACATCATGTGACATAATTAAATATTTGAATTGTGTTCATATGCATTAAAATAATTGTACATGCATTCAGTGACATTTTTCGGGTATAATTGATTTATAAATGCGATTAAAATGTGAATTATGGATTATTTGTATTGAAAATTTATTTAGAGAGTATTATGATTATTTTGAAATTTTTGGTGATTTTTAGTAATTTTCGAAAATTTGGGGTATTTTTATACTACGAAAATTTTAAAATAATGAACAAATAGAAGCGTGACACGTGGAATGATTATGTAGTGACAGTTGGCTCACGTGCAAAAGTGACATGTGGCAGTGAATTAAGAAAACACGTTGCTTTGTTTTGAATATGGCAAATGACTATCGTTCCTTCTCTACCGAAAGCATGTAACACTGAAACTTTCCTTGTTCTTTGTTTAACCACCGAAGCCCTGCCTTTCATTTTCATTGTTGGAATTCATTGAAGAATCAAGTAAGTGAAGTTTTAAGTTTCTGGGTTCTGTGAATGAGGTTGATGTTTTACGGTTTAGAAATGAATACATGCATGTGTTGTGTATGAAGCAATTCGGTGATAGTGATGATAAGATGTGTTAAAAGAAGTGAATGTGATGATGGAAAACAAATGCAGAAAAAAATCATGAAAATGCAGAAAAGCATGAATAGTCGTGTATAATTTTAGGTTTTGATGCTTGTGTTTAATCTTGCATTTGAGTTAGTTTTGAGTTAAGGGAAAAGATCTAAAATGAAACATTTAAGATGAGTTGAAGTTGTTGATGAACAGAAGATAGAAAGAAACTGCAGAAAAATGGCATGTGCGTGTTTGAGTATACGGTTTTTGATGTTTAAGTTTGAACCTTGGATTTTTGAGTTGTTTTGTGTTGTTGAGCTTAGTATGAATGATGTTTTCATGCTTATGGATGGATGGATGCATAAGTAGCTATGGGCTCTGTTTTGGTTTGTGGGTTGTTACTGTTCATGAAAACAAAAGTTGCAGTAGAGAGAGGGGAAGAAGAAGGTGATGGTTTACGTGCATGGTTTTAGTTTTTGAAGTCTGAATATGAACTAGAGTATTTTTACTAAACACCTTTGATTCTTTTAGCTACAACTTTGTCATCCGATCTCCAAATGACTTGGAACTTAAACCAATAGACTCCTAAGACATTTTTCTTTCTCTACATAAAAATTTAGAGCCATCTGAACTAATTTGAAAAAGGATTGATTGAATCAAAGTGAGGGAATGTGCTGGAATGTTATGAACTGGGGAAATTTTAATTGAACATGCTTCGGTATTGTGATTATATCTTGATCTGTAGATTTTCAAATGAGTTGGTTCTTAATTCAGATTAAACTTGAGACTTATTTCTACAACTTTCTTGAAGAAGTCCAATGTTAATTCTATTTCTAAAACTTTCAAAATTGGCATGAAATTGAATCTTGGCTTAGGCTATAGCACTACCAGGGACAGAAATCATATATTGTAGTTATTGAATAAACTGTATTGTTGTAGGCCGAATTAGACTAAGGTGTCTTCACCAAGTTGTAGCTTATTCTCTTAGATTTTAATTGGTATAGTGTTTGTAATTTTTGGATATTGTATTTGAGAGATATGAGTTGTACAACTTGACTACATGATCATGCTCTAGCCAAAATTCCAAATGTACATAGTCTGTGGTATTTTGAGCATAACTCATAGAATAATAAACAAAATTGTATGATCTTAGTATCATTAGAAACTTAAGACATAGAGGAACAATTGTCTAGAAGAAAGTGTTACAGAAATACATCATTTTCTTGATCTTATTATTTATGCAAAGTTGACCCGAATGAGATGCTTTCAGCAAAAGCTAGAATAGTGATTTAGTGTGTGAATTTTGACACAATTGGATTACAATTGATATGTACATCAATTTGTTACAAAAATATACCCGAGAATTTGTCATTGCATATGCATGATACATGATAGCCTTTGATATATATGTGTTTACCTAGTTACATAAGCAGTACAGTAATGTGAAATTGTTTTAATGTATATAGGAGAACAAGTAGTGCGATCACTTCCGGATATAGCCGAAACGTCAAAGAGATAGGCTTAAGGGAGTAATTGTGAGTAACCTAAGATGGTCCCAATTTAATTTGATCTGATCATTACTGAATTGAAGTTGATATTTGATGAATATGTACTGATTGTGTACTGAATTCTGGACAATACTTGTCCGAGGCGTTTGATGCATGTGAATAGTATTGGAAGTGCTACTTGTATGTGAATGAGACTACCTAAATGATTCTCAACTAAAAGTGATTGAATGTTATGACTGATTGTATTGACTGAGATAATGTGAATGAAAGTGATTGATTATATTTGAATGATTTGTGGCATGCATTTTATTTCGATATATGTAATATAAAGGTAGTTGTGACTGGTGATGCTGTTGACTGAGACTACGACTGAAAAGAGCTTAAAGCTCAAGCACATATGTGATTAGAGCCTAAGGCTCACTGTGATCAATGAACCAAATAATAAGGGATACTGAAAAAGCACACAGTTACAACAATGTAAAAACGAATGTGAATCTCATACATATAGCATGTACATATAATTTGAATTCATTAAATGATTTGCAAAGCTGAAAGAATGTTAGATGATTGAATACATGTTATTAAACCAATGATTATGTTTTTATTCCAGTGTTATGAAGTAATAGATGATTCAATTGTTTGACTGAAATAGAATTTGTTGGTAATAGATCTTGATGATAATCAAGTTAATATGAACTGTGTAACAATATGTTTATGATTGATTATGTGTTATAACATGAGTGAACCACCGAGGATGGTTACTCTATTGAGTTCACAAAACTCACCAAAATTGCATGTTGACAATTTCAAGCTCGAGAGTGAGACGACCCAGCTTCTAAGACTCTATAGAAGCGTATTTTGTGCAACTTTGATGATCAGATATGGCTTAAAGGTCGGTCAACTGGGAATTGAAGACATAGTTTGTTAATAACTTTTGTACGTTCCTCATGTTTGTAGCATACTGTTTAGACTGAGTTGTTTATGCTCATAGGACGATGCTGTACAATTATGGATGATGTTGAACTTGAAGCTACAATGTATATGATGGTATGAAATAAAACGAGGAAATTTTGGATGTTAGCAAATGTGTGATTTGTGATTTTAATTTTGATGCCATGTTATAACTTAAAAGTGAGATAGTTAACACGTCATTTTTGTCAGGCATGTGCACTTATGACCGAAGGGCGCATGTGCATGTGTCAGATGGGAGTGGGGTGTTACAACTCATATACTTGCAAAAGGACAATCTTAAAATGAAAATTTTGAAAAAATTGTCATTATGAAACCTTCATTAGTAAATCAAATTAAACTAGAAAAGTAGTTGAAGAGAATACCTGGTTTAATTGCACCAATTGTCTCGCCCTACATCAAAAGGCTCTGGAGCATAAACTAATTTTGTAGCTCTTGTATTAACAGATGCCAATAAATTAGTCATAGGTTAATCTTATTATCCATAAAAAAATCTCACCTGAAGCAGCTCATGATCAATCATGTCCAACATCACATGAGATGAAAATATCGTCTTCAAATCGACGAATCTAATAATTACTCACAAATGACATTCTGTTGTCAATTGCGATGCCAATAAATACCTTGCTTGGTTGGTGCAGCATTTTGATCCTTCTCGCTTCTTGAACCTCCTCCATCAATTCTTCCAAGTCCTAATAGCCACACCAAATGACAAAGAGATACAAACAAGCTTCATACAATTCCAAAGATGAGACCCGTAAAGGAGAACATGAAAAAGGACTCAATATGGAAGAAGATAGAAGAAAAAGCATGGAAAATCACAAAACTTAAGAGAAGAAGCAATATGGAAGAAAATGGAGTCTTTTATCAATCACACAGGCCGTAAACCACTGTCCAACTGTCAATCTCTTATGATAAGCAGTTCAGCATAACATTAGAACAAAGGAAGCCTTTCCCAACGTTTTTTTGGCGACGAAACAATATTTTTCGCAAAAAGACAACCTTTTGCGACGTTCAAAAGCATTCATCACTAAAACTTAACATTTAGTTACGAAACCTAAAAGTGTCGCAAAAGAGGAAACCTTTAGCGACGTTCAGGTAAAATCGTCGCACAATTGAGATCAATAGGCGACGATTGATAGTATTCGTCACCAAATAGTGAGATCGCGATGCAATATATATACGTCACCATAACTTTTCAAACACTTTGCGACGATCTTGGTAAATCGTCACTAAATGTTATATATTTTGTGATGATATTACTAAACATCACCAAAAGGTCAATATTTGGTAATGATATTGAGAATTCGTCATGAAACATTATACATTCAGCGACGACTGCTTTTAATCGTCGCTAAATATCAAATATTCAACGACGATATTTTAAAATCGCCACCAAATGTTTCACATTCAATGACAAATTTTTAGAAACGTCGCTGAATATTTACATTTGGTGACGATTTCTAAAAATTGTCACCGAATGATTGAAATTTTCATAAATTATTAAACTAACATTTTTATAATATATCATAGTTAAGATATGTTTTATTGGATATTTGTTTTGAATGTTTACAACATGTTATTTGGAATAAAAAACTCACAACATATTTTTAAGACTTAAAACAGTAGTATTAATTAATCATTAGTATTTACTAACATTGCAAAAATTTGTAATGAAAATGTTTAAAAATTTTATTAATATAATAATATGATATATGGAGTAGTACGAACTTTGAATTAGAAGTTATCCAATTTAGACACTCATAGAAATATAACAATAACAGTCCACATTTAATAGTACGTAACTTAAACCCTAAGTGGTAGATATGTTGTTTGACAAATTATTATAGATACAACACTAAATACACTTTAAAGCTGAGTTCAGTTGATTGACTCACTAACTGATAATGATATAATTATTTTTTTAGATTCCAAGTAACATGAGAGTCAGTAAAGGTAAATGAGTCCCTGATGTCTGGATTCAGTTGTTCCCTCAATAGTAGGGTTTTTTACACCCTTTTACAACAGCTTTTCCACTATAGCTAATTGACACGAGGATGGAGTGAATAAGTTGCTAGATTTAGTACCTAAAACATAAATAATATAGAAGTTAGATATTGTCATATTAGTAAACTGTTAAATGAATTGAAATTGGAGTGACATGCATGCGTGCATGAGTAGATGAAGTATTCAGAATTAAAGAATTTTTCCAATCAACTGATTTTCCTAATCCTTTACGGAGTGTTATGACATCGCTTCCACCTCCATGAGCATACATGTCACCTTCAAGACTGAATGCAACTTAAAAAAGCATGTAGTATAAACCACCAAATGTGAATACATATAATAGCCATAAAAGGACATGAGATGTACATAATAAGGAAAGTGACGTTGTTCAGATGATACTAAACACCTTGAAGCAGAAGATCCACCATGGAAGGCAAACAATGATTAGTATATAAATTGGAGATTTCTTTTTCAGTATTGGTTTGCTAAGTAGGGACAATTTTGCCACATTCCTTCCAACAGTATGAATTTGGATCATTCGGAACTAGTCTCTATGTCGACATTCCTTGTAACATCCCGTTTCTATAGAACGGGTCGAACCAAAGAAACTGGTCCAAGTGTGGCAAATCAGAGAAATTAGGAAAACACATCTCATGCTTATGCATTTGTGAACAGCGATATGTGCACATAAAAATTTATTGTACATGCATTCATGACAATTTTCCCGGTATAAGTGTGAATAAATGGGAAATTTGCAAATATGTTTTGTGAGTGAAAAATTGGAATTTGGAGAGGATCATTAGGGTTTTGTGATTTTTAGAGAAT
>JANZXP010000194.1:25153670-25186188 GCA_027576715.1 Erythroxylum flavicans | reverse complement strand
AACACCAAGAAAGAAAGTTAAGTTACCCAGGTCTTTAACAGAGAACTGCAATTTGAAGAGTTGTATAAATGCTTCCATCTGAGCAGAGTTATTGCCAGTGATTATAACCTCATCAACATACATAAGAAGATAAATGACCACCCCAGCTTTTGAATAAATAAATAAGCAATTATCAGACTGAGAATGTTGAAATCCATTTGTGAAAAGAAATGTTCGAAGTTCTTGATACCATGCCCGTGGGGCCTGTTTAAGTCCATAAAGTGACTTTTCCAAACGACACACTGAATTCGGTGCTTTGTTATCAACATAACCTGGAGGTTGTTCCATAAACACTGTTTCAGATAACTTGCCATGCAGAAAGGCATTATTAACATCAATTTGCCTCAATGGCCAAGTGGAAGATATTGCAAGAGACAAGATAATTCGGATAGTAGTGTGCTTTGCAACAGGAGAAAAGGTCTGATCATAGTCCAAGCCAGGGCATTGTGTGAACCCCCGTGCAACTAACCAAGCTTTATACCGAATAGGAATCCCAGTAGAATCATATTTAATACGAAATAGCCATTTACAACTCACCATATTAGTTGCCATAGAGGGAGAAACCAACGTCCATGTTTGCTGCTTTTGCAAGGCATTGTATTCATCATCCATGGCAGCCCGCAATTTTGGGTCTTTAAGAGCCTGAGCAACAGTTTTGGGAACAAATGGCTTAGGCTTGTGCACTGTTTCTGCAGCCAGACAGAGACGATTGATTGGTTTATAGATGTTGTTCTTACTTCGTGTGGTCATGGGATGAGTGGATTGAACAGGTTAAGGTGCATCTGTTGAAATCGGCTGAACTAATGTGGTATCACCTAAGTCAACACTAGTAGCAGAAGTAGAGTGTGTACCTGAGGTTGCCGAATTAGAAGCTTCAGAAATCCTTTGTAAAGGTTTGGGCAGTGAAGGTACTACTTGTGAAAGAGGAGCACTAGATGGAGTAGTTTTCGAGGTAACACATTCACCTGCAGAATATTGAGCAGAAGGCAGAACATAATGAAGTGGAGACCATGTATTGAGAGTGGACTCAGTGGGACACTCAGAGTTACTTGATAGAGAAGAATATGGGAACGAGTGTTCAACAAATTCAACATGACGAGACAAGTAAATACGAGACGAAGACAAATCAAGACATTTATAATCACTTTGGTTCGAGGAGTATCCTAAAAATACACACGGAGATGAATGTGGTTGAAGTTTATTGGAGTTATATGGACGAAGCCAAAGGTAGCAAAGACACCCAAAAACACAAAGTTTCGAGTAATTAGGAACAAAACATAACCATGCAGACGGAAAAAGGGGGAGTCATTAGCTAAAATAGGTGTAGGCATGCGATTAATAAGGTAGGCAGAAGTGAGAAAAGCGTGCGTCCAAAATTTTAATGGGAGTTGAGCAAGATGAAGCATGGTCAAACCTGTTTCAACAATATGACGATGGCGACGTTAAACCATAGCATTATGTTCTGGTGTATAAGGGGGAGTCAAAAAATGGGAAATACCATGTTCTTGAAGAAAAGGTTTAAGATGAATAAACTCGCCACCATTATCAGAGTACACAGAAATTATTGACTTGTTGAAAAACTTCTCAACCACTTTCTTAAACGAAGGAAACACAGAAGATACATCAGACTTCTTTTGCAAAGGGAACAACCAGATATATTTGGTGAAATGATCCACTAAAATTAAATAATAACGAAAATCATCAATAGAGGTAACAGGGCCTGGACCCCAAACATCACAATAAATTAAGTCTAATGGTGCTGTACTTTTAACTGTGGACTCAGAGAAAGGTACTTTATGCATCTTATTGCATTTACACGAATCACAAAAAATGAAAAATTTAATAACAAAGAAGACTCATTAACATTCTTGAGAATTTGAAGCAAAACAGGAGTAGAGGGATGACCAAGACGCCGATGCCAGACAAGTTGTGAAGTTCGAACCGTATGATGAACACTCTTATTCTGGGAAGTAGACACTGAAATAGTAGGCAGCCACTCATACATGCCATCCTTAGGCTCTCCTTTCACTAGCAGTATCCCCGTGCAAATCCTTCACAACAAAAGAGAAAGGATTAAAAGCTACCTCAACATTATTGAAAACACAAAATTGATAAACCGATATGAGGTTTTTATTTAAAGATGGCACACAGAGAACATTATTCAAGGATAAGCATTTAGATGGAGTAGGAAGTAATGCAGAACCAGTATGAGTAATTTTGTGGCTTGTACCATCACCCAACATAACATCTTCAGCACCATCATATTCTGAATGAATGGACAAATTCTGAATATCCTGAGTTATATGTTGATTTGTACCGGAATCCATTAGCCATTTTGCATCCGTAGACTGCCCAGATGAAGAGTTCACTACATAATTTGCCTGCGGTGTAGAACCTGTTGCTGCACTTGGATTAAACAGCCATGGACACTTCTTTTTCAGCTTAAAACACTGTTTCATTACATGACCTCGACGTTCACAAAATTGACACACAACACTTGCTCTGCCACTGTCCACACGATTACCACCAGACTGTCGACCATTGTTTTGAGATTTTTTCATTGAAGAAGTTTGAAATGGACGAGCAGCTTGAGAGGAATTTGGGCCAAACCTATTTGCAACATAGTTAACATTAATTTGATGAGAATCAATTGACGATTCTCGAAGAAGCTGCGTCTCAACATCAGTAAGTTTTTCATGAAGTTCTTCAAAAGAAATTGGAGTTTCTCGTGCCCGTATTGCCGCAGCAATGTCCTTATATTCAGGTGATAATCCGTGAAGAATATATAGGACCAATTCAGGCATAGAAATTGACACACCTGCAGAGGCCAACTGAAAGGTAATAGACCGTGCTTTTTGAAGAAATTCAGTAATGGTGAATGAGCCCTTTTTAAGCGTGAGTAATTGTTCCCTCAAGCTCATAATACGGCCTTGAGAAGGCTTAGCATACATTGCAGCCAGAGACTGCCATACATCATAGGAGGTCTTGGCTCCAATCACAAAAGTCACCACATCAGGTGACAAGGAAGCAAGTAATGCAGTTCGAAGAAGCTGATCCTGTCGGAATCAATGTGTGTTTCCAGAAAGGTCAGCACTTGGTTGTTGTTCAACATAGCTCAGAAAATCATACCCAATTAACAGCGAGTACCACTGGGTGTGCCAAATTTGATAGTTTGTAGATGTGAGTTTGATCGGTGCCTGAGCAGTGGAATTGATGGAAATCAATTGATTTGATGAATTCATATCGACATTAGCAGAGGGAGAGGTGGAAATAACAGGAGTGGAGGTAACAGATCTTTAAGAATCGGCCATTGGTATAGCAGAAGATGCACTTTAGAAAAAAAAATTGAAAAAGAGCCCTAAAATTTCAGAGTGAGCGGCGTGGTTCTCTTGCTCTGATACCATAAAGCATTTAAGAGAGAATAGAGTGAATTGTATTATATTCAAGGTATTATGTCTCTATTTATACATGGGTAATTGTAGCCCTAACTAGAGAAAGATATTTACAGCTAGGTAATAAAGATAAATATAGTTATAAAATATATACAAATGGAAACTGAGATTTTATCTCCTTATATTCGATTTTTTTTAATTCAGAACCCTTGATTTTGTTTCAAGGAAACTTTCCGAGAAATCTACATTCACTTTATCAAACCAACCCTTTTGGGGGAAAGATATAAGTTATGAAATACTAAACAAATTTAATCAAAGATATAAGACCATTATTGCCTTCTCCGTTTACCGCTTGCTTTCACAAAGAATAATGCTACTAGATATAGATTAGTATATTGACAATCGTTTAGGATCTTTGATTCTAGTTAGTATCGTAATTTTTATTTTGTGTTTTATGTTTTTAGTTTTCGTTTTTCTTTCAAATGAAAACAAAAACCTCTTTAGTTTTTAATATCAATGTAGTTATGTTTTTATTATTGAAAATAATTACATATTAGATAAAACTTAAAGATAAATTATTTTTAATTAATTACATTTATTTTAATCTCTTATATAATATTTATTAATAAATTATAATTTTTATTTATTTTAAATTAAATAAATTATTAATTTATTAATAATCAATTTAAATTAATTTAATATATAATAATAAATTAAATTATTCATATTTTATTAATAATTAATATATCAAATAATTAAATAATATATATTTAGTTGATACTAAACTAGATTATGAAAGAAACCGAAAACAAAAACTACTTTTTGTGATTTTCATAAATTTTGAAAACTGGAAGAAACCAAACCCAAAAATAAAAACTTAAAACTCAAACAAACATATTGTTTCACTAAATTTGAAAAAAAAACAAAAAACAAAAAATAGAATAAAAAACAATATGAAAATTATCAATTTAAATAAGTGTAAAGTTGCATGTTTTGACAAAGAAATATTCATTCGGCGAAATAGGCATCATAATAATTAACTTGTTCTAAGTTAAATGGAAAGACAAATTATGTAAGATGAGTTAATTTGTTCCCTTTGAGAACAACAACACTATCATAATTGTTCAGAGGAGTTCAAAAAAGGCATTATGAACAAGTTATGGATGTGATGTAAAGAGTTAGTTTTAATATCGTATCAGTCAAATAATAGTATAAAAATATTTTGAGATAATTTTTCAATCCACATTAGTGATTTCGGTTGGAATTGTACCTCTCGACTGCCCCTCCGCATTGTACAAGTATGAACCCGAAATTTCTAATTCTGTTATCGCCTCTTTACCATCGTCAGTTTCCTTGTCACCAATTTTCTCGCCAATATTGAGTTTGTTGTTATCTATGTCTATTTCCTATTGCATATATTTTTTCATCCATATTCATTCTCTATTTATGGGTGTTCGACTCCTTCTATCATGATTTCTTCATCATTCGTAAACTCTAGTATTCCACATTTTGTAGTAAAAATGATGTCTCCTATTATTATTTTTATGTTTACTCCTTCAACTTTGCAAGTTTATATGGCTTTCCTAGCCTCATATGTATGTGGATCTGTAAGACCAACAATCTTAGCAAACTCAAACTATCTTCTTATAGCTTTTGTTATGCTGCATTATTAGTTTAGTTCTTTAAATCATTTTAAGTAATTTTCTTGTGAGCAATGTTGAGCATCAAAGGCTACTAGCTATCATACCTTCTATTATTTTTCCTATTTTACTTCTTCCATCTTTGAAACTATCCATTAGCTAGAATTTGGTTTAAAAAGTAAAATGATATATTGAGTAACTATTTTATAATTTAAAAATATCTAAAATAATGCTTAACATTGATTGATATTGATATTGTATCATATTAGAAACAAATTCGGTACCAAATCTAGTACGAAACATTGATATGATGACCCTTATTGTAAACAAAGATTAAAGAAGCAAAATTACCTTTTATTTGTAAGAATTTGTCTCATCCTACAAAATGAGTCTAGTCATAAGCCACCAACATGTTAAGCACCTAACTTGGCAATAACTAACATGTCAATAAAGGAAGCACTATCACAAAAATCTTAACCAACAATTTGCTTCAACAAAACATTATAGTTGGATATGAGGTACAATGGCAGGAAAAAATACTTCAACAATTAGATGAAACATAATCCTTATGAATATTATAGTGCATTCATGGCAAATAAAATGATATAATTGTTAGTTTATACGCTTGTAGTCAATCAGTTGGTTGCAATTTTATGTATGACATTATTATTTTAATTAATAAAGGCATTTTTTATCTTTATCTATTTTGATAATTATGATTGATGTTTAATACTAAAAGTAAAATTCTTGGAAAAATCAGTATACAATTAAAATTATGATGAGATCATAATTCTAAGATTCAATTTGAATTTATGTATTATTCTTAAATTGTTTCTATTTATAGTTTAATCAAGATGGGATAGTGATGGAATGATAAAATTAACATAGGTTATGTTTCTTTCTTATAACGAAAGTAATTAATCTTATAACTTAAAGTATGAAGATACTTAAACAAATATATAGGTGTTTATAAAAGGACATGTTCACTTATCTAACCTGATTATTAAAATCTCAACTAGAATATTATTTATATGTTAATGTATTTCCTTATTATGATGTTGTATAATTAATTATTAGACTTGAGATTACCAAAGTATTTAATATGGGAATTACTATATTTTGATGCTACTTATGACTTACTATATTTATGATAGCTCAGTCGATAACACTTAGATATGGTATGAACCATATAGAGATAGTTAAGTAAGTCAATAAAGGATTCGTCACACTAAAGTAATTAAAAAAAATGTTTTACTATTCTTGATTAATAGTGTAAGAATTCTCTAGTCAAAGTGAATTGAGATTTGAAAAGATGTTTTCAAATATCAATTATAAATCAATTACTAATTAGTAAGAACGGAAATTATTGGATTTAAAAAGTAGACATTAAATCCAAACTTTATATCCAATTATAACATTGGATGATGAAATGATTAAGTTATACATCATAATCATATATAGATAGGTTGAGTTAAACTATTTCAACATTCATAACATTTAGGTAGTTATGACATGTTGCTAGCTGTTAATATCGTTCTATGATTATAAATTATATAATTAAAGAATTAAGGATAAATTGAAGGAGTTTTACTTTATCTAGTTATAATTATAATTTATGATAATTGGCTAACATATCTGGAAGAGAAATTTTAAATTAAATTAAGTTGAACTTAATTATGAAGTATGAGAAACTATCATATATTAAATGAGATATTTGATTTTATTGAAATTAAATTATCATTACAATTAGAGTTTGACTTTAATTATAACTAGAAAATTTTAATTTTACTAAAAGTGGAAGAGAAATTTTAATTTAAATTAAACTAGACTTAATTGTGAAATATGAGAACCATTATATATTAAATGAGATATTTGATTTTATTAAATTAACTTATAATTACAATTATAAGTTAATTTTCAAAAAAAACTTATAATTACAATTAGTGCTTGACTTTAATTATAACTAGAAAATTAAATTTTAAT
This sequence comes from Erythroxylum flavicans, assembly GCA_027576715.1. Lineage (NCBI taxonomy): Eukaryota > Viridiplantae > Streptophyta > Magnoliopsida > Malpighiales > Erythroxylaceae > Erythroxylum > Erythroxylum flavicans. The sequence goes on along the minus strand of JANZXP010000194.1, from coordinate 25,179,134 downwards.
AAAAGTGATACTCTTCTGTCTTTCTTTATATATAGAGGAAGGCATAAAAGCGCTAACGCTCCTACTTTCACCTATCAAAAGTTTAGTTCTTTTTATTTATTCTATGGGATACCGTTAGAGGCTGAACACTTAGACAGGTCATGGTTAACATTTTGTTAAGAAGTTTTTAGAGGAATGCCAATAAATTAAGTTACCTTTTATAATTCATATTTTTCAAGTTCTTCAAATATTGAGATATAATAGGAAAACCTTAAATTCTACTACGTCTATGATTGGATCACATTAGTTTCCTAATAGTGATATCATAACTTTAATTTTGTAACTTGATTAAAGTTGCTTAATTATTATTTATTAGATAAAATTAAGGCTTTAAGAAAAAATATTAATGCAAAAGTTTCATATTTAAGATATTTTCACGTACGTCATGCCTTCTTTATGTATTTACTTAATTCATACTAAGGCAAATTTAACTAGGTTTTTGGTAGATTATATTAATTTTGATGAGAACTAGATTTTTGAAATTTTAAACACCTCGATTAAATATTAAGTATATGTTAAAAATGTGATTGTTTCCCTTTATTATTTAAGACTTACTGAGAAAACTCAAGGCCCCTTAAACTTAAATATGTTTAAATTTATATGATTTAGATGAAGAAACTTATGGTCATATGAATTTAAAGGCAAAGTTAGAAATAATATATATGATATATTTTAGCAAAGAGTTAGCACCTAATAAATCTAAGTGTCACATAAGATGTGATTGATAAAGTTGTTATCTCCCTAATTTAAATTTAGTTCGTTTATTGAGCAATTTTAAGATCAACTAAGTTTGAATGGAATCCTAGCCTACTAGAAAATTATTTGATAATTTCTCGATTTAGTAGTGATGACTATTATTTTGAATAAAATAGTGGGAGAAACTAAATATTTGTGGAAGTATTTATTTTATTTGGTTAACATAATCTAATACTTGCTCTTTTTCTTATGTCTTTTGGTTTTTAGAAAACAATCTCTCTACTGTGTAGAGATAAGACTGCATACTATCGGGCCTCCCTAGACTCCACGCCTTAGCGAGACTTCAACTGGGTGTTGTTGATGATTATGGTGTTTAGAAAAATTAGTACCAATTTGTTCTTAAGAAGCAAAATTATGAATGCTAATAAGCTTACTAGAACTAATTTCTTGGACTAGTTTCAAAGTTTGAGAATTGATTTCAGGTAGGAAAAGAAATTATATGTTCTTAACACTCTAATTCCACTAAAGCCTAGTTTAGATATAACTAATAAAGTCTAAGAGACATATTGGCGTCATATTGATGATATTAAACAAACTAAATATGTTATATCGACCAACTTATCTCTTGATCTTCAAAAGTAGTATGAAAACATGGATGCTTCTATTGTATTACGTATCTCAAAGAGTTATATGGTGCATGAAATAAGGTGGAGAGTTATGATACGTTTAAAGCATTATATCAATGCAAGATGATTGAAGGATCTTTGGTTGAACTACACATACTAAAGATGAATGGTTATATTGGAAAAAAATTAGTCTAATTAGGTTTTATTATGGATAGTAAGTTAAACATTGATATGGTGCTATAATCTCTTATTTTGCACTTTTCATAGTTTTTATGAACTTCCATATGAACTACAAGGATTTGTCATTGCCTGAACTACTGAATATGCTCAAGAGTGTAGAGGGATGCCTTAAGAAGAACTCAATTATGTTTTTATTGTGGAATCTTCCATAAGAAAGAAAAGGGGCTTTAAGAAGAATAAGAACAAGAAATAGAAGGCTTCCATTAAAGTAGCAAAGAGAAAAGGTGGTGTTAAGAAGAACAACAATGATAAGGGCATGTGTTTTTATTGAGGAGTTAATGGACACTGGAAGAGGAACTGTAAAACTTATCTTACTAGCCTGAAAGATGAGAAGCTTAAGGAAGCTACTTCTTTATGTATAACTATGATTAAGATCAATCTTTCTACTTATATTCTATATTCTTAGGTATTAGGTACTAGATTTGGTTCTCATATTTATAATAATATACAGACGTTAACAATAATTTAATCATTGAGGAAAGGTGAGTGGACATGTAAGTTAGCAATAAAGTATGAGTTATTGCATTAGATGTAGGAACTTATAGTTTATTTTTATCTTCCAGCCTTGAACTAGAACTGAAAATTATTGTTCTGCTTTAGTCATTACTAGAAACATTATTTCCATTTCTTGTTTAGATTTGAATGATTTGTCTTTATAGTTAAGAATGAGAGCTATTCCTTTTATAAAGATGATGTTTATTATAAATTTGGATTATTTACAAATGGATTGTATGAATTAGAACTTGAAAGGTCAATCCTTAACATAAATAACAAGAAAAGAAAGTTAAGTGACTAAAATCCATCTTATTTATGGCATTGTAGGTTAGGTCGTATCAATAAAACTAAAATCACAAAGTTACATAAAAAAGGATATTAGGATCCTTTTAATTATAAATTATCTGAAACTAGTAAATCATGTTTATTGAAGAAGATGACCAAACCACACTTTTGTAAAAAAAAGGAGAGCATACTGGTGAGTTATTAGAGCTTGTACATTCAAACGTATTTGACCCTATATATACTTGCACTAGAGGTGGATACTCGTATTTCATTATATTCATAAATGATTATTCCATACATAGTTATATGTACTTAATGAAACAAAAGTATAAATCATTTGAAAAGTTTAAAGAATTTAGATTTGAGACTGAGGAACAAATTGGAAATAAGATTAAGACACTTAGATATGATTGAGGTAATGAGTACTTAGACCAGAGTTCTTGGTTACTTAAAAGAAATTTTCTCAAAATGGACTCCTCCTGAAACTCCACAATATAAGGAGTGTCTAGAAGTAGAAATCTTACTCTAATATATTACATTCCACAATGAATCCTACAATCTTTCCTGCCTCCTTTTGAGGATATACCCGTAAAACAGCTGCTTGCCTTTTGGATAAAGTTCCAACCAAATTGATTAATAACACCCTATATGAAATACAAACTATTAGTAAACCAAAGTTGTCACACCTAAAGATTTAGAGACATGATGCTTATGTGAAGCGCACAACATCTGATAAGCTTCAAGCTAAGTAAGATAAATGAAAATTTATAGGGTATCCAAAAAAGATTATCAAATATCAATTTTATCATCCTCTTAAGGAAAATATGTTTATCTCAAAATAAGTTATATTCTTATAAAGAGAATTTATTCTCAATGAAAGTAATAAGAGTGAGGTAGAACTTAAAGAAGTTTAATAACGAAAAATTCAGAACATAACCTTAAGTTGATACATATGATAAATAACCAAGGATTCAAGTGACACATAGTCCATAATGCACTAGTAAGATACATCGTCCCCTACTAGATTAAATCAACATATTGAAAAGGAGAAAGATTATATATCATTTATGAATAATGATCATACTACTTTAATGAAGCAATGTTTGACATTGATTCTTTAAAATGGAATAAAGCCATGAGATTTGAATGGAATCTATATATACTACCCAAGTATGGAATTTGGTGGATGCTCCTGATGGTATTATACCTTTTATATCTAAGTGGGTTTTTAAGATAAAAACTAATATAAATGATAATGTACATATGCACAAAGCAAAGCTTGTGGTTAAATGTTACAAACAAAAACAATAAGTTGATTTTGATGAAATCTTTTTCCCATTAGCTATACTAAAATCTATAAAGATCTTGTTGGCTATAGTCGTATATCATAATTATAAAATGTAGTAAATGGATGTTAAAAAATAACATTTTTCAATGGAATTTGCCTAAGGATGTGTATATAACATAACCTAATTGTTTTGAATCTAAGAGATTTCTTAATCAAGTATGCAAGATGCAAAAGTCTATTTATAGACTTATTCAAGCATTACAGAGTTGGTACATCTGTTTTGATGAGACAATTGAAGATTTGTTTTTATACAAAATATGGATGAACCATGTGTTTATAAGAAAGTCAGTGGGAGTGTAGTCGTCTTCCTAGTGCTACATGTGGATGAAATATTGCTTACTAGAAATGACTTTTCAATGCTCCAATCTATAAATATTTGGTTGTTTAAGAACTTCTCCATAAAAGATATAAGAGAAACAACCTATACTCTGATAATAAAGATTTATAGAGATAGATTAAAGAGGTTGCTTAACTTATCTCAATCTACATATATAGAAAAAGTGTTATAAAGGTTCAATATAAAGAATTCCAAGAGAGAATTCTCACCCATGTTAGATTGGTTTTCTCTTTCATAGAGTATATATCTAAAGACACCAAAAGAAAGAGATAAAATGGATTGTGTTCCATATGCTACAACAATTGGATCAATCATGATGCTATATACTAAACAAGATGTCTCTTATGTTTTGATCATAACGAGAAGTTTCAAGCCAATCTTGGCAATGGTCATTAGACGGTTGTGAAAAACATCTTAAATAACTTAACGATTAAAGATGTTTTTTTGGTTTATGGAGGAGATTAACCAAGATTTTTGTTGTATTCCAAAACTAGTTTTTAGTCTAATCTAAATGATAGCAGAACATAGTGAGTGTACACCATTACTCTAAATGGTGGTAAGTTGGCATAGTTCTAAATAACTAACAATTGTGGATTATATGATCATAGTAGAGTAAATTCTAGTGTTATAGGCAACCGAATAAGCAATTTGGATTAATAAGTTCATCACCAAACTTAAAGTGGTTCCTAATATTATTGAGCCAATATTGTATGATGACAACAATGTTGCCATTAGACAGGCAAAGGAAATAAGGTCTCATTAATGATCTAAACACGTGCTCAGGAAGTTTCACTTAATTGACACACATATGATTATTGCTAGAAAACTAGAACGGGATCTGATCGTGGCCACAGTGGAATAATTACGAAACTTTTTCTCAAATTGGTTTCCCAAAAACCAGGATCAATTTAATTGAAATAATAACATTTGCAAACTATTTACAAAGTTTCATTCCACCTTGGCTAAGGATTTTTTGAATCAATACTAATCAAGAACAACGAAATATTGTCCCTAATTACTTTAAGGTGATGAATCCTATCTTGATTACACAACTACCTTCATATAGTTCATGCTAAATCCAATTACCACCGATTGGACAACTTATGATTAAATAGGTCGTAAATATTATCAAAACATAGTCATTTCTATACAAGATAACTTTGAAGACCTCAAGTAAAAGGATCCCTTATACAATCATCACAATAAGAATTCCATAGAGATACAAGTAGTGTTCCAAATGGATTTCTCATATCGAGTCTGTTCAGTGAACTTGTTCTCTAACAAGTACTCACACGTTAGTTTAAGTATCTTCATACTTTAGCCTATGAGATTGATTACTTCCTTCATAAGGAAAAACAAAAAATGTGTTATGTAACATACCACTCTCATAGCACATATGCCCGATCATATCCATGGCTAGTCGAGAATATACTCTACAAAAATAGTACGTTAGAACAATCACATTAATACAATCTGAGGCATCAATATAACTTAAGCATTCCAAATACTTATTTCCTTCATAATCATAATAAGTCATATATGTCATGAACATTCCAAATTCAAGTAAACCATACACAACAGTTTTGGACTAAATCCCAGTACATCATACAATATAAAAATTACACACTACAAATAATGTATGTCATAACATGGAATGCTAATACAAAAGACATCTATCTTGACTTTACAGGTATCAGCTGACCAGACCTTTGAGCCATTCTTGTCCCTGAAATAACCGTACTATAATTATATTAGATCGCTTTAGAAGCTAGATCTCCCTTGAACCTAAAAATCAACGTTGCAATTTTGATGAGTTTGTGAAACCAGTGAGTGAACCATCATCGATGTGCCCACTCAAGTCAGAACATAAAGACAATTATATAACCCAATTCATCAAGTATAACACATTATCCAGAATTGAATATCATGTCACTTTATATCATATGTCAAAATGTATAACATGTATTCAATTATTTCATATCACTATTTCAAAACTATTTGATAAATTATCTCAATCATTCATATAATATATGTAAATTTGTATATGTAAATGCACATGTGACTCCATTCTTATTTTGCTTTGTTGTGACCGAGCGCCTATCAACTTAATTTACTGTCCTATATTCATTGTGGATATCGAGTTCATTTCATTTACTGTCCTGTATTTGTTGTGAATACAGGGCTCATTATTATTTAAACCTGTGGCTCTCTATGCACAATCCTAAGCTTAAAGCTCTTTTTCACACATTGGCTACTCCGATCACAACTCCTTTATCTGATCATACATTTCAATGGAATGAGATGCATCAATTCACATATTATGCTTTTAGTACTTTTCATTAAATGTGCTCATGTCATATATCAAATTCTTCGGATCTAATTCCAGCATTATCATTTAATTGTTCATACATGCCACATTATACATGCAATTTCACAGAAGCACATATAATTGAGTTTACACATCTAGGTTAACTTGCAGTACACTCCAAAATAGCTATTACCTTAATGATCTGGAAATGTCTAGATGTTGGCGATCAACTTATGCGTCTATAGTCAAGCAATACACACATAGTTCACAATCACTAATTTGTTCAATCATATGAATATACAATCATGCACATATATATGTGTCATGTTCAATGCATGCTCAATTGACCTTTCCGGGTATGTATTCTTAATCACAAATCTTGATAGTTCAATTATTATAGCTTGTATATTACCACTTTGCATTCAGGTTTATACCATGAGTAAGTTTGATTACTCTAAATTCATCAATCATACATTCATCAACCTTTTCGAGCAATATACATTCACACAATTTTCCAATTCTCATTTATTCATACCTAATACACCTTACTTATATCCTTTGGATCAAATTTGCATTCATAAGAACATCTTTATTCCTTTAACAACTCAAAATTTCCAAATTTAAATACATTGATATCAAGACAATCCATTCATTAAATAATGACATCAATTAACATCCTAAACTTATCAAACTCTTAACCAATTAATTAAGCAACAATCTAGGTTCATTTCAAGCCTGAATCAAGTCCAAAAACACCAATTTAAAGTGATTTATCCTCATTTGGTTCAACAAAATCACAAAATTGAAATTATCATTTCAAAGCTTTGGCAACGATCGTGGGGGACCTTCCCACAATCGTGGGATGAGTGCCCTTATGTGCATTATCCAATTTTCCTCAATTCTTTACGAATTTCATCTACTTAGGATCATCATTAACACTTTAAATTTTCCAGAATTTATACTCTCAAAAGCTACTTCAATTCATGTTAATATAGCTTCTATCTTGGTTACATAAATCTCCCAAAACTCTACTCAATTGATTCATTATCGTTCACTTAATCCCATCATACATGTAATCCTAACTTTTCCAAATTCAATAACACTTCAATAGCACCTATCTTTAGTATAAATTCTCCTTCATTTATACTTCAAACCTCAACCTAATTCATCCATATAACAGCTTATAACCTACTATTTTCATGCATAAAAAAAACAGAAAAGTAACCAATTCATCCATCTTATTCTAGCATAACTTCATCATCAATCCTACATGCAATTCATCCCAATTCAATCATCATAAAATTTCTATTACAACATGCCACAAAGATCAAATTTTCACTTACTTGTTTTGCTCAAATTCCACCTCAATTATCAAGCTATCCTAGCCCTCCAAACTTGCAAGCACAATTCCAAAAACAAAGTGGGAGTTGAATGATTTCAGTAACAAGAAGACAGAATATTGGAGTGGCAAAGTATAGACTTTAGGCAAAAACTTAAGGTTGTGAGGTTATGTATGTATGTCGGTAATAAGAGAAGGAAGTAGAAAATAGCACTAGCAAAAACAAGAGAGAAGATAGACATCCATGTGTGTGGATCATGGGGTGTATGTGTGTGGTGCAGGTTGAGATATTTATCAAATAAAGGACCTCTTCTTAAACTATCAAATGTCACTTAAATATCTAGTCTACTTATCACTTAATTTCTTAAGCCATTTGTCACTCAATTGTCTTAGCCATTTGTCACTCAATTCTACTGCCACGTATCACTATTTCATAGGCCTAGTCACCTAATTTCTCATATGTCAACTTGTCTTGCCATTTAATGTTTTTCCTAGAATAAATGTACATTTTAATTCATCACTCTTCCTATTGTAACAATTAATTCCAAATTACTGATTGTAATCCATCAAACGAAAATTCAAGACACAAACAATACACAATCATATCATAACCATTTTAAACCTTTCATACCCTCATAATATGTCAATTGAGTGCACATACAATCTTTGCAATGTTTTCCAAATCAACATTCACGTGTGTATATATGCTTATGTTATGCATGTGAATGAAATGCACCTCATTAATTCTAAAATGATACGAATCAAAAGTCTAACATTCTAACCCTCAGTAAGTTTTGAAAACCAGCTATTACATACTCCTCCCTTAAGAAATTTCATCCTCGAAATTCTGACCTGATTGACCAAATAGATGGGGGTACTGTTTCCTTATATATTCCTCAGTCTCCCATATAGCTTCTTCTCTTGAATGATTCCTCCAAAGGACTTTAACCAAAATAATTACCCGATTTCTCAACTGTTTCGTCTAGTATCCAACTATTTTGATTGGTTCCTCAATATAACTCAAATTCGTTGCAATCTCAACCTCCTGTGCCGGTAATATATGTGTTAGATCTAATTGATATCTCCTGAGCATATTGACATAAAACACGTTATGAATCTGAGACATCTCTAGTGGTAATGCTAATTTATAAGCTAATGGTCCTACTCTCTCAGTAATCTCATAAGGATCAATATATCTAGGGCTCAACTTTCCTTTTTTACTAAACCTTAGCACTCCTCGCTAAGACGACACTCTAAAAAATACCTTATCTCCCACTTGATACTCTATATCTCTCTAGTGCTGATCTGCATAACTCTTTTGCCTGTCCTGAGCTGCCTTAATCCTACTACGGATCAATTTTACATTGTCAATGGTATCTTGAATCAACTCTAGGCCTTCAACAATCCTTAGGCCCTCTTTATCCCAATATAAAGGCAATCGACACTTTCTACCATATAACGCCTCATATGGAGCCATACCAATACTACCATGATAATGATTGTTGTATGCAAATTCAATGAGAGCTAGATATTAATCCTATGCTCTTTGAAACTCCAAAATACAAGCTCTAAGCATATCCTCAACATTCTGAGTAGTCCTTTCACTCTGTCCATCTGTCTGAGGATGAAATGTTGTACTAAAGTTCAACTTTGTACCTATTGCTGACTATAAACTGCCCCAAAATCTAGAAGTAAATATGAGATCCTGGTCTGATACAATAGATACTGGTACTTCATATAGCCTCACTATCTTTTTAACATATCTTAGAGCTAACATACAATGTTTGCAATGTTTTCCAAATCGGCATTCATGTGTGTATATATGCTCATGTTATGCATGTGAATGAAATGCACATCTTTAATTCTAAAATGATATGACTCAAAAGTCTAACATTCTAACCCTCAGTAAGTTTTGGAAACCGGTTATTACATGTTATACTTTTTGTGTTCTATTAATGTCCAATCTTATAAAACAATGACTATGTAAGGATAATACATAAATGTAATATGAATCTTATAATTATAATCTCATTATAATTTCATTCGTAACGTATAATTATCCCATTGACTTTATTATATACTTTTAAACATGTACAAGACAAAGAATGCCTTTAATTATTTTGGCACTAAACTACAACCAAAGTGATTGGTTGTAGGGCATAAACCAATAGTTATTATATTAAATATATAAATGATTTGCTTTAGCGTAAGCTCGAGATTAGTAGTTTATGCCCTTATAGCTAATCGATCAGTTGCAATTTTATATATGACATTATTATTTTAATTAATAAAGACATTATCTTTATGTCTTTTATTAATAACATGTGATGTTTTAATACTAAAGGTATAATCCTTGAAATAATTACTATGCAATTGAAATTATGATAAGATCATAATTATGAAATTCAATTTATATTTATGTATTATTCTTAAATTGTTCTCAGTTATAGTTTCATTAAGATAGAATATTAATGGAAATACAAAACTAGCGCACATTATATTTCTTTCTTATGAAGAAAGTAATTAATCTCATAAATTAAAGTAAGAAAGTACTTAAACTAATATATGGGTATTTATTAAAGAATAAGTTTATTGAATTAACTTAATTATGACGATCCTAAATACAATATTAGTTATATGTCTATGGATTTCTTTATTATAATGGTTATAAAATTGATTATTAGACTTGAGGTAACCAAAGTATCTTGTGTGGGAATTACTATGTTTTGATGTTGCTTATGACCTATTTTATTTATAGAAACTTAGTCGATAGTACTTAGATATAGTATAAATCATATTAAGATAGTTGAGTAAGTCAATAAAGGATTCGTCACTCTAAAATAATTAAAGAGAATGTTTCATTATTCTGGATTAGTAGTTATTTAAGGAATTCTTTAAGCAGAGTGAATTGAGATTTAAAAAGGTATTTCTCAATATCATTTATAAATAAGTTACCAATTAGCAAGAATAAATATGATTGGATTTAAAAGAGTATACACTAAATCTATACTCTATGTCCAATTGGAACATTGAACGATGAAAAGATTAAATTATACATCATAAATATGGATAGATATGTTTATTCAAATTATTTTAATAGTTCCAATATTTAGGTGGTCATGACATGTTGTTAGACATCAATTTTAATTTATGATTATAAATTATTTAATTGGAGAACTAAAGATATATTAAAACTCCTAATATAATTATAAATCATAATTATAATTTATAATCATTGTTAACATATTAGGAACCTAATAGGTCACACATAAAGTAGATGTTTAAAACATTAATTTAATTAATTAAGTTAAACTTAATTGTGAAGTTTGAGAAATTTAGGAATCAAATAAAAGTTATTTGATTTTATTAAAATTAAATTATAATTATAATTAGAACTCAATTTTAATTATAAATAGGAAAGTTTAATTTTAATAAGATAATTTTTTCTTTCTCTATAAATAGGAGGAAGACATAAGGGAGCTAGTATTCTTACTTTTACTTCTCAAAAGTTGGATTCTTTTTATCTACTATGTGAATATCTTTAGAGACTAGACACTTGGACAACTCGTGATGGACACTTCTTCGTGAAGAAGTTTTTACAAGGATTTGAATCAGGTACAATTTAATTATCTTTTTACGATTCATATTTTTAAACTATTTAATTATTAAATTTTAAAAAATTGTTTTTTTTTACGCTTGTGATTAGATTACTTTAGTTTCCCAACACTAATAAGTACGAATTAAAAAATCCAACTGGTTCGATCAGTTCAATCGTGAAAATCTTGAAATAATTGACTATTTGGTTTGATTTTTAATTTTTCCAGCTCGATTTACTTTGATCATCTTTATTGTTAAAAATTGACAAGTTTATTAATTAATCGATCAAGTTTGTAAATTAATCAATTTTTTACAAATTAAAATAAATTAATTAATTTTCATTTAAAGGCTTTTTTTAATTAAACTTCAAATTCTTTGATAGATAAGGACCGTCTCCTTTAATCATATTTTAAATTTTTTAATTTTATTCAATTTTTAACTGACTTTATGATTGTCTAGTACTAATAGACTCTTTAAACCTTAAATTTTTTGTCTTATCAATTTAACTTTTGATTCAGTCTTTAACATTTTGCTAATAAGCACAAGTGGTTACTTGGATAAGGTCCTACTTATATGTCTGCTGTACCAATAACAGGGAAACAAAGAGAAGCCAAAGTTGGGCGAGATAATAACATAAGATGGCCAAATTCAACAAGGAAGAACCACCAACCAATGAGTTCCAGAAGCGTCTGGTCCAAGCTTTAGATGCCTTGCTAAGAACATAACAGGGATTTCTACGATGTCATATGATGTTTTGTATATTTCTTTCATAACCCTTTCTAGTCTAGCAAAATCATGGCGGGGCAGGTCGGCTTTCTTAGGCCCAACTAACCGATAGTTAGGGTTTAAACCCAAATAAACTTCTCCAATGTTAGGGCATCAAGTGTTGAGAAAAGAAATGGAAAATTTTATGAGTTGTTGACTTAGGTCATACATTAGTTTAACTTGAGAAGTTTATTCCAATTCAATGCAGTAGTATTCTTAGATCTTTGATTTGGAAAGTAAAAGAAACTGTGATGAAAATGTTACAAATATTTAATGGAGTGTGAAAAAAAATTGTAACGGTGGGTGTTTATAACTTTACATAAAATCGCATAAACAAAAATTAACGTTGTGATATGAGTTAAATAATAATTTACATAAAAAGAGACCATTTAATAAATATGTTAATATTTCTAATTAATATGCCTCTTTATCCCTTGTTTTTCTCTTCCATTTTCCAATGTTCTCTTAATAATTTGATATGCTGCATATTTTTATGTTATTGATACGTCTTAGATAGTTCATTTATAAAGTTTATTTATAAAGTTTGATATCCCTTTTTCAGAGTTAAGATAAACTATAAGATTTTCATCGGTGGCATTTATATCCGATATGCTTCTGATCTAATGTTTCTTAACTACTCTGTTACATAATCTGTAATCCCAAGAATCTTATATTTCATCAGGTTCACATTCTAGCGCAACCTTAATCTTGGCATGATGTATGAAATGTGTTGAAAATATCAGGAGATCATGATAATAAGAAGTTAAAATTTGTATGTTGGAAAACTTCAAATTTTAATGGAAACTTTTACACTTTTTCATATAATAAAGTTTATACCATATACTTAAAGTCCTCATTAAGTTACATATGTATCTTCTCCAATTGAAATCTGTTTGTTTTTATTTCAAGGCAGCATTTTGAAATCTTCGCTTCTTTAATCTTTATTCATAGTTTATATACAAATACGTGAAAAACAAGTAAGACAAGTTGCTCACATCGCTTTCTATGTTTACTGGCTTGACTGGTGCCTAGGATATTGGAGATAAATAGCCTGAAACTTAGACAGAAAGAGAAACGTGACAAGGAGACTTCGAAGGAACTTTGAACAGGTGGTGGGGTGAGACACATAACGACAAGAAAAGTAAAGGAAAAGGCGAAAAGCACAAGTACGGAGTCCAAGCTGCAAAGTAATACTAACATATAAAATTTTGAAACATAACTGGTATGGCTTCCAAATAGGCAACAAAAAGTGAGGCTTGATGCTGAATGATGAATGATGAATGATGAATGTGGAGATGTGACCAATCCAATGAGAAAAGGCACATAGCTTGGTCCACATCTAATGGGCCTAACCTATTTGATGTGAAATCCCTACGTACCCAAACTTTGCATGTCAAAATTTACAAAAGGCATTCGTGTGCCCACACACTGGACCCTCTGAAAAGGCTTTGACAGAAATACACGGAGAAACTTGGCCCACCTCCTCCATGCATTCTTTGTTTGTTTTCGAAGTAATCCAATTATTGCTTTTTTGTTTTGTTTTGTTTTGTTAAATAATTGTGTTTAATCCATCTTAATTAGATATAATCCTATTATATGTTACTAAATCCTTGATTTATTTATAATTGGAGAACTAGTAGTTAGAGAATTAGAGCTTTTTCTTTATAATGAAGTTTAGTGTCTGCTAATAATAAATTAATTATAAAAATTCAGTCATCATTTTATTTGTGATGTAGGGCCTTCAAGTTAAAAGGAAATGTGTACCTCGAGTACTACCTTTAGTAATAAAATATGATTTCCAGACATTCAAATACAAGTTTTTGTATTTATTATTGAAAATTTATATATAGATGATTGAAAGTTGTTTAAATTAAAGAGTTAATTGCAAAAAAAATCCTAAATTTGTTTAATTTTATAATTATAGCCCAAATTTTAAAATATAGCAATAAAATATTTAAACTTTCAAAAAAAATTTTCAATTTTAGTCTAATGTTAGTCTACCCGTTAAGTTTACTGACATAATTTGTCGCATGTCTAAAAACACTAATTATTAATACACGTTAACCTAAATTAAGAGAAGAAATGCAGATTAAAGAAATGATGTCGTTTTATCACAACAATAAAATGATGTTATTTGAAGAAAATGAAATCCATAATTCAGAGAACCCACCCCCTTCGTTCAATACTCACCACCTTCGTTTTTAATTATCTGTTTGTTCTGGCGACGCCCTCCACCTTCAGACTCCTCAACCTCATCGCTTTGTTATCTGCTTGTTTTGGCAAGGACATTAGCCTTCAAATACGCCAAGCTACTCTTGTTTAGTATTCACCCCCTTCGTTTTCAATCTCCCTACTATGAGAAAAGGAGAACCAAAACATAAATTCAAAAATGTCCTATCAGTGACTTTTTTTACCTTGCATTATGCTAATATGTGTCATCTTCATATATGCAACAGAGGTGAGATTAGGGAATTAGAGCCGAACTTAACGAATAAACTAACGTCAGGTTAGAATTGAAAAAAAATGAAAGTTTAAATATTTTATTGTCAAAATTTAAAGTTCGAGTTATAATTGCAAAATTGAACAAAGTTTGAGATTCGTTTTACAATTAACCCTAAATTAAATTAAAGATTTATGGTGTCTAAATGATTTTAGAGAAAATGGGTATAATTAATTTAAATATCCGTCATTCTTTTTTAAATTTAGAAGTCATAAATTATAATTAAAATGATTAGTGACTTTCTTTATGAATTCATTTATTATTAATATAACCTAAATTTAATTGTCCCTTTTTGTTTTCACCTATAAAATAAGTACGGCTGTTGGATTTTTCATACTTATACGAAAGATCCCCACCCAAACACATGTAAATGTGGTTATCGTAGTACATAGATTTCTCACTCGGCTAAGGTAAGTAGAATGGAATCCCATATATTCTTTGTGCTGAACGTGCTTTTCTGCCTTGTAGATTCATATACCTCACCCTCTCTAAGATACGAGCATAAGTGCCCATATCCAAATCTTGTATAAATTTCTTTTTATTAATCAGGGTACCGGTAACATAGTGGTAGGAGCAAATGAAAATGACAATACACGTTGTTTAAAGATACATCTTACCTTTTGGTACGAGTACTATGAAATTATTCGCGCAACCTGATGGAGATCGGAGTTATGGTTTTCCTGCATTCTTTTGTTCTTAGAATGTTAACAAACTTGAAGGTTTCAAGCAAGAAAATTTTCTTTTTTGTTCAAGATAAAATATTTGGTTGAAACATTATTGTTCCACTTGTTTCATGAAAAGTACGCCGTTTGAAAACATAAATATTGGAAGATCAAATTCGTCTTTTGGCTACATAATGCTAAGTTGTCCGATTGACTTCAAATATCTCCATTCATTTGTTGACAAATGAATGAGCTTTCATATTATTCAAAAAGAAATTATTCAACTTTAAATATAAGTTGTTGTGCGGAACTAATTAATTCAAAAGATAATTGCTTTGAGGCATAAATCAATGTGATACGCTAAATGCATAGGACACGTCAAGAAATAAGGCCTATTCCAACATTTTACTTCCCAATTTGAGTAAACGTAAAATTGTACTGGTGCGACTAATCAAAAATCTTCGTTTAACTATAATGAAAGCAAGTTTTGATGGAGGAGAAACAAAAATGTCACAAGGGCAAAGCAGGTTCATTTGGACGTTTTTGCTTGGGAAACGACTCGCATACGTTTCAAAGGCGTAATTACGTAAATTTGTGATTCACGAAAAGCTCTATTTTTTCAAAAAGAAAGGACAAGGGTAATCTATTGCCAGTTGGAACTCGGAAATAACAGGGTCTCATCATGATATGCAAAGAATTTCCAACGTACTGCAGCATCCATCTGCAGAAAAAGGTTGAGAAAGATTCAAAGTACGGTAAAAGACAAAGAAATTGTCTAAGAAGAACACAGATTTAACAAAGAAAAGAGAAGAATTGTTTAACGCAAATGTCTTCAAGACTAGATCTTGATACCTCTCCCAAATTTGAGGCATCCAGCATGCCCGTTGGTCGCTTATGTTACACTCTATTGTCGATATTTAACATCAATTTTTGCATTGTGAAGTGCTCTTTTTAAGTTTTAACTCAATACTATGGACAATGCCCTTTTAGGTCTGAGATCTATAAACTCAGTTTTTAACTCATTTCTATAAATAGTTTTTGGCAAAGCAAATATGTTATGTGTAGGTGCTTTACATCACCTATTAAAAGCCAAGAGACAAGAGAAAAAACCTATCTCATGTTAATTGATTTGAAACTAACAGTGGCTTCTACTATTTGTTTAATTAAAGTGTAAAAGCAGAAATTGAAGACATCTCTACTAGGGATGTATAAGTTGCCATATAGGCATGTTTAGAGGAGACAAATAGAGGTTTACCAGTCTTCGTTAGGCATCATGAAAACTGACAAGAATTTATCTTTCTTAGGCCTGCTTCTTAGGGGGGGTTTCTCTTCTCCTTTTGCATCACAAATACAAAATCTTCTTGGTCGACTAGTCCAGTGTTTCTTTTGTTCCCCTATCTTTTCCTTTTCGTATCTCTCAACCTATTTCCACTCAAATAGTACTACTTTAGCCCCTACCTGGTAAAGAAGATACTGTCAGCCATAAGATCACTAGACCAATCCTGCAAAACCACCCTTTGAGACCTAAAAGAGGTCAAAAATTCTAAAATCCAAATGAGGGACAAACATTCCAGTTGTATCTTGTTGCTTTTGAGGAATGTAATAAATTTTTTATAAGCTCAAAAAAAAGCGTTTATTCCTCTAACACTGTGCTTTGTAATTAACAGCACCACATTGCACATTATATATATACTTTGCATGCATGCATGCATGCATGAACGCGCACGTGGCATCTTGATTAGTGATCGCCATTGTTATTATTAGGTCAAGATACGATCTCTTCGTTGCTTACCTTGGAAAAGAGGAAACCAACCATGCGGGTCCCACCAAATCCAACGAGCCACACAACATCATGATTAATGAGAAGTGGGAGAACCACACAAATAATTTATTCAATTAAGCCAGATCTTCGTTAATTACTCCAATTTGTAGGCATCAGGAAGAGATCCAAGCATTCTCCTACTCTCAGTTCACACGACGTGAGAAGCAAACCACATGTAGGGACATCGCGTGAAGGGGACGTGAGGAAGGTTTTGCATGAGATAAATAGGGTTCAAAGTAATGTGTGTGTGGTCTTGGGGTAGTCGCAAGTTTTTGGTGGGTTCGGGGTTTACAAAGCAAAGAATAGAGAGCATCTTTTGGAAAGCGGTGGTCGTCCCGTTTGTCGAACTGATCAGACCAATCACCAATCTCTAGACGATCTGATTCTCACTCTCTCTCTCTCTCTCTCTCTGTCTGCGTGGTTTTTGAATCTTTTGATCTAATGGGGTAGATGTTCCAGAGGAGTTTGTTCGGTATTGTCCATCATGGATATAATGTGGGGCCACTCCTTTTATAACTTTGTGTTCGTTTTAAGTTATCCTACATAAAATATAGTCTATGTGTATATATATATTGGATTTTCTTTTAGTTTCATGAAGTGGGTCTTTGACCTTTTCTTTTTAGAGTTTCCACATTTGACTCGATCAAGATCCTTTCTCTTTCTTGTACTAAACCAAAGAAGAAGAAGAATTTTTGTTAGTTGGTTTGATGATTGCAGAGTATCTAATTTGTGGATACCCTTTATCTATCTTTCTCTATTGCCAAAAATATCCGGATCTTCCCACAACTACGACAAGTCGTTTTTATCCACCAAAGATTTTGTATTCGTTTGAGGGGTTTGGATGAGTAATTTTTGGATACAAACAATTGCATGGGAGTGATCATAATGATGAAATCTGAGTTCTTTTTTGGGGTTCACGTGATTCAACTGAACATAGAGTACTGGTTGAATTTTGGTAAAAATAAAAAAGGAGAAGCTTGAAACTAGTTGTTGCTTGGCTGTGACTACTGGGGATCGAGTCACGCTCATCAGACAACCTAATGGATTATGGGATTGACCGATTGGATGGCCTATAACAACTTACGGAAGTGCAGATCATGACATGTTATGAGACTACGGTCTTTTGTTCTACGATGTATTGATTAAGAGAACCTATGGACTAACTATGTCACCCAATCTCTTCAAGGAGTTTGACCCACACGTTGCAATTATTATTAATTACATGGTCCAAAACCCTAGTTGTTTCTTATGCTACAAAAGAGTTTAGTACGGCATGAGAATTTAGTAGTTAAAACAAGTGTTTTTGAGGTGGAGCGTGGAGATACGGAGATGACGAGGAGAGTGAGAATTTATTCCATTTTCCTTGGGAGGGTGGCAGTGACAGACAAAGGCAGAGATAGGGATACGGACAGAGGTTTGTTTTGATGGTATTTAGGGTTTTTTTTAATAAAAAATTTGAGAGAGAAAGAGAGAAAGTACTATAGCAATAGGGTGTCCTCGTGATCGGAGAAGGCAGATCCATGGAAGACTGTTCCCTCTAGTCACGTGGGCTCTTTTGACTACCCAATGACCAACCCATCTGTACCCCTCACATCACTCCCTCGCATTGTTAGGAGCACCCAGCAACAACAGCTCCATCATCATAAGGTTTTAAGCAATTCGCTTTAAATTAATAATTTTATTTAACCAAATCTCGTTAAGAAATATAAATCCACTCCACTTTGTATTTGGGTTGGGAATCATAATAATAAGGATGTCTTTTTGTTGTTAAATTGCATGGAATGAAATTAGCAAAATGTAACAAGTCCATAAAAGTTATCATTCTGTCTTGTTTCATGCTCTCCTTTGGAATACTATAAATTGGGATGTTGAGAAGCCAGATGAACTTGAATCACAAACCAACTACGAGTTACAAACAGTAACTACAAACATCACACTTTCACATACCCCCTCGGCCCTCCCCTCCTATCAATAAACGCTCACTGACTCCATCTGACTAATCTGACTCAATTTTATTATCTTTCTCATCCTGAAGAGTATTGTGTAGGTTTTTTTTTTTCCCCCCCTCCGTCCTCTCTGATCTCTCCAACATGCAAATTGGGTCCATTTCTGTCCGAGTGTCTTTATAACTCTCCCTTTTACTACTATATACGTATTATGTCCGTCTCTCTATTCGCATTTCACGACAACGTTTACCGCAGGTGCTGACTGGTATTTCGCCATTTTATTAGATTATAAAGCTACCAGACAACACTTCTCTTCACCCTCCTCTCTCTGCCTTTCTATCTCCTACCCATCAGCTCTCTTCTCTAAGTTCCTCTTGTATTCAAATACTATATTATTGCAACCGTTCTGGGCTTTTACTATTTGGTTCGTATTCTCTGTAACAACCCTTTAGCTATAAACTCACCTTCTCCACCTTTCCTTCTTCACATCTCTCTGATTCATTTCTACTGGAAGCGGCCGTTTGTTCTCTCGTGGTGTCAAAGAGAACCGTTTACTGAATCTGAGTATAGAAATTGAGAGATCGATGATGCACAGGTGCAGTAGCTCTCAGGGGAACACGGTGGGTCCGTGTTCATGCGGTCTGTTCCATAACCAAAGCAACTCTTTCTCTATGCTATTTTCTATGCCGAACCACCATAAATCTTGCCAAGAAACAGATATGTACACTTTCACGTCCTCTTCTTCAACTTCTGTTGATTGCACTCTTTCGTTAGGAACCCCGTCGACACGTCTAATCGAAGATGACGAGAAAAGAATCCGACATGAATGCCGTCCTAATTCTTGCATGTCCAACCTTTGCTGGGATTTATTGCAGACCAATAACACACCTTATACATCTCAAGCCCACAAAACCAGTCGTGCAAACATTGGTACAGGCAATAACCACCTTGCCAATAATGATCCTCTACTTGCTCGCCGCTGTGCCAACTGCGACACCACTTCTACTCCTCTCTGGAGAAACGGACCAAGAGGTCCTAAGGTAATTTATATTACGCCCACAGGCATCGATGAAGCTGTTATTCTCAAAGTCTCATATTTCGGTTGGTACAAGCATATGATAAATGTGAACTTGTACTCTTGTGATAACTTCGTCTTTTCTTGTTTATCTATTTTGTAAGTGTTAGTTTGTAAGAAAATTAGTGGTACGCATCTATTGAGCAAATGTGTGATGTGATTCTTTTGCTTGCAGTCACTTTGCAATGCATGCGGAATTCGGTTCAAGAAGGAAGAGAGAAGAGCCGCAGCTGCAAATGCAAATACTAATGGAACACAATCAGAAGCAATTGATCCTCACTATGCTTATCAGAACAATTCATGGGTTCAGACCCAGAAAATGCCATGCTTCCCTCCAGCAAATGAATTCAGGTTCATAGAGGACAGTGATCGAGATTCTGATGCAGGAATTTCTTTCCTCTCTTGGAGGCTTAACGTGACGGACAGGCCTAGCCTTGTCCACGACTTTACGATATAAAATAAAATTTCAAACAAAGCAGCAAAAGAAAAGAGAAAGAAGAGAACGGTCAAGATGATGAATGCGGTGACGGCAACGTATAAAACGATGATGATGTTGAAGATGTTGGTGATGGTGATGGTTATTGTCCAGTCTCGTCAAATTCTTTTCTCTTTTCAGTTTGGTCTGGTCCTTTTCTTTTATTTTCCTTCTTTTCCCATCTCCAGTCTTACGTAGACCGAGTGAAAACTGGATAATTCTATGTTATTAGTTTGCTTTTACTTTAGATTTCATTAACTTTATTTTTGGTTTCTTATAAAAATCTTTCTCTTATGTCACTTTCTCTCGGTTTACTTCACCAATATTATACCAACTGAAAAGAGAAGACATCGGCTGATCATCTTACCTGCACCGTCTATGAGTCTATGTAGTATGATATACTCTTTGGCCTGCGAATCTGTACGCTTCTGATTATTTTATTACATTTTCATTTATATTGATCAGAACTGAAGTTTTACCTGATAAGCCTGAGACCATTGCTTCTGATATTTGATCTCATGGGTTTCACAACCAAAGGATAATCAACTGATTGTCCAATAACACCAATGTTTGATCAGGATCATTTTCTGATTCTGATGACTATGACGTTTCAGACCATGGGAATAGTTTTTGTCGCATAGCTTAGCTGTGTTCATTTGACTGTCAAGTTGACCTGTATATAAGCAGAAACTGCAGGGTCCTCTGCAGGTGGGACTGCATAATTTGTTTTTCTCTTGGGGTTCCTTTTTATATATATATATATTTTATATTTCCATTTTATAATTAGTTCTTAAACCATTTGCAAATGTTAATTCTAGGGAGAACCAAAGTTATGTTGTAACGTCTAGATTCTATAAATGGTTTTAAAGAATGAATAGTTCTTTATGATTGCAAATCCAAATGATCGAATACAGTACTCATCATGTGACGGCATTTATATAATGAAGCTACGTGATACGTTAGTCGTAGCAGACAAGTTAAAGTTAAATAAAAGACTTGAAATTGAACAGTTACCGAGAATGGAATTGTTGTCATATGGTTCACAACATGTTAAAACAAAATCGAATCGACAACCCTCCCCACTTATGAAATCGTTAAGACATAACTCTTCCATTTTCCTTTTCCATCAGTTTTGTTAGAGCTTTTTGGTGTAAGATGGGGCAAAGAAAGCTCTGTTCTAGCTCTAGTTTACGATACCACGACTTATCTCCATTGTTAGTGAACGGCTAGGGATGAATGTTAGTTGAGCCTGCTTGATGATTGTATATTCTTTTTATGCAAGTTCTATGCCTAGCCGGTTTGTATTGTTACATCGGAAATAAATTGCTCTTTCGGAGATTTATCGACCTTTATGTGCGCATATACCTTTTTGGTCCTGAACGCCCTATGGTTAAGATATTATTACCATTTTCTTCTAAATATATACCGACATCCCTTTTCTCTTCCAAATAAAAGGATTGTTATTTTTAGAATGTGCATTGTATTTCAGATAAGTCACTAGAAAATCATTGATTAAAAACTAATAAAAATTATTTAATACACTGTAACCAACGCCTCATAAAACTACGAACTTTCAAACTCACGACCATTATTTGGAGACTTACAAAGAGTCTTACAGTCCTCTTAAATCACGGACTAGACGAACACTTACGCTCTTGGTATTCTTCCTCATTTTCATTGCAGAACACTTAATAATTAGAAATGACTAGTTTAATACAAGTTAATTAAACTCGATGTTTAGGTTTTTATTGGTTGAATAAATAGGGCATATAAATTGGGTGCTTCGGGAAGTTTTTCGAAATGTCATATATCAATTTTGCACTAAAAAAAAGTTTTCAATAAAGTTTAGCAATGCGTTCAAAAATTTACTCCTAATGAAATAATGTTGGTCTGAACTCTTGAAAAGACTACGAAATCTTAGTGCCGTATGTCTTCAATTCCTGGTTAAATGTAAATTCGTTAACCTTTAACTTATAGTGAAATAGAGTTTTAAGCATTTAGGAAATTAGAGTTTCAGAAACCTTAAATTTATGTGAAAATAATATATCAATAGACCTTTGTGATAATAAAATTTCATTGTAATTAGTCTTTTTATATGTAACTCTAGTCTATAAATATTTTGTTGAGAGTTTTATAAGAAAATACCTTTGAGACCTAAGAAGAACTATGACAAAGCTTTTTGAAAGAACTTTTGAGAGAAGTTATATAAAATTGTTGTCATAGTTCTCTTTATATCGGATTTCTCACATTAATAAAAGAAGGGATAATCATTCTTAATGTGTCCAACCTTTCAAGATTTTTTCAATCTATTGTCAAAGCTTTAAAAATTTTCAATTGAGTAACAACCTTTTAAAACCTTAATAATGAAAAATTAGTTTCGTTACTAATATACTTATGTGGCTAACGAAAGTCTAGTTGTTCATTACTTGTAGTTATCTACCTAGAAAAGAGTAGCTAACTAAGCAAAATACCCAGTTATCTATACTTTGTTACTTATAACCTAAACTCATAATCAAATACCAATGACCCGAAAACACTTGACCCAAATTTACCCAAATTCACTTTACTAAACACAAAAAATCCTAGTTACATTGTCTTTGCATCCTCATTCGTCTTGGTTGGTCTCACGTCTAAAAAACATGATCTCTGATTTGTCTTTCACTGGAAAACATGTCTTTTCCTTTGTCTTTGTTGTTTCACAAGTTAGGTATGCCAAAATCATGTTACATAGTCCTATATTAGGTCATTATGTGAACATTTAGCATACTAATTTTGGGTTTCCTACTATCACTTTGCAACTCGAGTATTGAACTTTCAAAGGAAGCCAAATATTAACTGTTCTTTTCTATGACAATTCCCCTGATGGTCACGATGTTGTTCTGAGGAGACAGTTGGATTATTTGAGATATAAAAGGCTACTGGTTCTACTTTTCAATGACTAGAAGGTAATTAATTTGTTGAATCATTTATATACACATGTTATAGAGCACATCCAAGTTGGTGAACTTTAATTTAAAGTGCATTCTTGATAATGACTATGTACCTAGATAGCTAGTTAGATAGATATAAGGCTATCTCTAGGTCAGTAGATCCATGAAAGTGACATTCAAGGTGGAACTAAAGTTTCTTATAAATGATATGTTCGTTGCATTATTGTATACTTCAATGACAACTTTTTACGATTTTGTGAAATAATTTCAAGATTATTAATGCATTAGTTTAATAGTATTGAAATCATGAATTGATTGTTATAAATTTTTGATCTTATATTGTATATGTTTGTTCCTTGAATGAAAATGGTATGATATTTTGAATCGAACTTTGGAGTCATTGAAGAATATAAGTTAGACATACTGCATCACAAAAAGCTCTTAAAAGATTGTAAAATGTTGAATATATTTGCCCTTTCCATTTGATTTTGTGTTGTAAGTTAAGATTGAGCATTATGAGTTAAAGAACATATGTATGTTCGACGTCTAGGGTGGACGAAGGTTGTTTTTTATTTTGTTGGTTAACAGTTATGGTGCAGACTTCATGGACAGAGATAATTACTGAAAGACACTTGATTTCTTTTGCTCGATGTGGGGTAAATTATTTCTTTACTTTATAGTTTTGTTAGTTATCTGACTTTTTAATCTCAACATTGTTGTTAAATTTTTTATTAATTGATTAGTTTTAGCCACTTTAAATCTTGATATTACTGTTAACTTTGTATTATTTTATTAATTTCAGTATCGAAGTTGTCAATTGTTTGAGTGGGTTGATCCTCCAATGTGTGAAAGTGTAACACACCACTACTATAGAGCATATGCCCGAACATCCAGAGGACATTTAAGAACATACCCTATGAACATGACATGTTAGAGCAATGATATCAACTTATTATGACATCATATAAAACATAAGTATTTCCAAAGATCAAAACTCCTCATTTCATTCACAAAATGAAACTTACTAGCATTGTCATTACATTTCATAATCCATGTTTATACATAACATAACATTTGAGAGTTTAAAGTTCTATACAAAAAATTCAACATGAAAGGAGAAGCTAAACAAAAGTATTCTATCTAGACTCTACAGGTATTAGCTGACCAGACCTTTGAGCCATTCTTGTTTCCAAAATTGACAATACTAGACTTCTATTATATCACCTTAGAAGCTAGGTCTCCTTTGTACCTGAAAATCAACGTTGTAATTTTGATGAGTTTGTGAACTTAGTGAGTGAACCATCATCGATGTACTCACTCAAGTCAGAACACAAATATCACAAGTATATTTCCTAATTCAGCAGATATATCACATAATTCAATATTGAATACCAAATCACAATATACATCATATCTCAACAATACATCATGAACTACAAACATTTCAATAATCATTTCAAATAATCAAATCATTAAATATGAACTACAAATATAAATGCAAATGCACACGTGACTCCACTTTTATTTTTACTTTGCTATGACCGAGCGTCTTTTCATATTCTGTCTCGTACCTATTGTGGATATCGAGCTTATTATTAACTGAGTATGTGGAATTATATATATATTTCTGAGCTTTAAACTCTTTTTCACACTGGTCACTCTCGTCACAACTCATCTATCTGATCATGTATAACAATGTGATGAAATGCATCAATTCATATAATATGCTATCAATAACTTTCATTCAATGTGCACAGTCATTTATTACATTCATTGGATCTAAATTCAACATTTAACATTCAGTTGAGTACACATTTTCCATATTCACATACCATTAGAAAGCACTTCCAATACAATCCCAAATATCGAACTCCTTGGACCATCAATGTCTGGAATTATCACAATAATATCAATAACAGTTCAATATCTAAAAGTTAATAAAAAACAATTCAGTCATAGTGAGAAAACATCTAGGTTAA
>JANZXP010000194.1:25131491-25153570 GCA_027576715.1 Erythroxylum flavicans | reverse complement strand
AAGTGAAAATACATGAAACACTATATGTTTATAATTAAGTTATAGGTTTAAATTTTAAAAATGGTATAAATTTATTTATTTTATATTAGATTGATTCCATCTGGATTGTGCTCAAAAAACATGACATCCAAATTCAAATAGAAGATTGATCTTAAGGATTATGTATGTAAGAATATCTCTCAGGCCACAAAGGAATTTTACTATTAGGAGTTTGAGTTACAACAATCATTATTATTTTCTTTTTTAATTAACAGTTTTGTACATTAATTAGATAAATATTATTACATTATAAGTATTTATCGAATGTTTTTCCTTTTTTTCAGAAAAAATTTCTTTGGGATTCTCAATTTGATGTAGTCATTTATAAAGTATGGGAGAGACAAGCAAGTAAACGTTATCAAGACTTTGTTGCTGCGATACACAGGGCCAGTGTACGACCTATTTCTGAATAAATATGGAGTTGTTGGCAGCAGTATTGGACATCACTTGAGGCAATGCCCATTTCAGAGCGTAATTCGACTAACAGACGTAGAAGACTGGGGGAGAGAGAGTCTTCCCATACATACGGGAAAATCTATTACCCACCACAAGTATGTAGAGAGACTTGTAAGTATCTACACTTTACATTTATATTCTGATTTGTTTATTTTGATGTATTTCAATTGAATTTGATGTGTGAATTTTAGAATGAAAATATATGTATTCTGAAAAATGATAATGTTATAAATGTCTGGTGTCATATATGGTTGTGTTGTTGACTTCTTTTCTTTGTTTAATAGGGGGTAAATATAAAAAAATAGAGGAAACTCTGCCGAAATTTTTATTCTAGTTCACTTATAACATTTTAATCTTATGCAGGAAAAGTCTATGGGCATGAGGCCTACACCCCGTCAGCTCTTTTTGCACACTCACAATAAGAAGCATGACTGTGTGACATTCATCAACAGCTGTTGTAGAGAACTAAATGTATATGAAATTTATGGTTTAATATTAATGCTTAATAATTATCACTTATTAATATAAACATTGGCTTCTGATAGGACTAAATACAAGAAAGCATTCAATGACAATCTCAACAGTCTGAAGATGATGACGAGACTCAAACATATCTTCATGCAGTGGGTGGTAGGTACCATCGTGGAAGGTTATTCGACTTAAGTTCATATGTGAATACATGTTATTCGCAATCCTCCACCTTTAGTACAACAACATCTAATAGGCGGTCCACAACTAATAAAGTCTAAGAGCTTCGAAGCACAGTACAGACATTGATGGAGTATATAGCTCAACTTCGTAATAAGGTGGATGAGTTGAAGGGTAGGTTAACACCTCATCGCACCAATCAGAGCATTCGTCGTCTCCAAATCAATAGTGTACTTGGTCATTTCATTTGAATTACAAAAACTTATTATGCAAAATTTAATGTTTTTATTATCAATTAAGATATTTTTAACTTTATATTATCAATCAAATTTTTGTTTAAATAAATTAAATATATACTATTAAATTCATAACTATTTAAATTATGCATCAACTATAACATCATGAACTAAAATTTATTGATCGTATTAATAGTATATTTTTTAAGAAAAATTTTCTAGTTGATTTACTGACAGAAATTTACGGTTCCATCGGTAAAATGAATACCATTTACTAACCACGACTAACTGTTAGTAGTCACAGACGAAATACCAATTCTGTCGGTAAATTTGGCGATGGAAATTAACTGTTGGTAAAATCACCGACGAAACAAACGTAACCGTCGATAATGTTTAAATAAACGTATCGATGGAAAATCGCAAACCGTCAGTAAATTTACCGATAGAAAATATTCCGTCAGTAAATTTACTGACGGTTAACCGTAGAAGAAACCATCGGCATATTTACCAATTTTACATTTGTTGTCCGTCGGTAATTTTACCGACGACCATTTTGTTTTCTGTCGGGAATTATTAGCTACGATCGTTTCTAAAATGCCTTTGTCTATCGATAAAGTCCATCGCTAAGCTGACTTATCAGCAGAATGTTAACGTGTTCTGTCGGTAATTTCCATCGCAAAACGACATTTTTCTTATAGTGCATTCATTCTCCATTTTTCAGCACATCTTCAACATCAACATCATATACAATCTATCCCAATTCAACCATCATAATCTTTCTATTATAGCATGTCGTAAAGAACAACACTTTACTTACTTATTTAGCTTCCAATTCTAGTTCAATTCATTAAGTCCACCTAGCCCTCTATGCATGCAAAATCATCCCAAATTTAAGGTAGAAATTAGATGGCTTTCGGCTAAGATAAAAGACAATAATAATATGATTTTTTAACTATTTTGTGAAGGGTAAAAGCATGTATTTGGTGTGGTAGTTTAACATAGCTTCAAGAAAAACACAGGAATGGGAGATAGAAGCAAGTTTCGGTGGTGAGAGATGAGAAGAGAAGAAGAATGAACAAGTCTGAAATAACTCCTGTAGAAACGTCACACTTTAAATGCTAGATGTCACCATGTTACATTAACATATGTCCCTAAGCATGTAAGCCACTTATCCCTTCCATAAGCTACCAAATGTCACCTAATTACTAGTGCATTTGTCACTCAATCATCGCTGTCATTTGTCAATTAATTACTCATGCCAAATGTCACTCATTTATTTATGCCATTTGTTACTTATTTCATAAGCTTAGTCATCCAAATTTTTTATGTGTCAATTTTTCTTGCCACTTAGCATTTTTCCTAGTCTAAATATACATTTTAATTCATCACTTTTCTAATGGTAACAAATAATTCTAAATTTACTACTTGTAACCAATCAAACCAAAATTCAAGACATAAACAATACACAATTTACATCATGATCATTTTAAACCTTTCATAACCCGGAATATATCAATTGAGTGCATATACTATCTTTACAATGTGTATTAAATCATAATTCATATGTGTATGCTAATGATACGCATGTTCATGAAATGCATTTCATGAATGCTAAAATGGTTTGACTCATATATAATAATCTAAGGCTCTAATCCTTAGTATGAAAAACGGGCTATTATAGAAACAACTCTGAGTATCATACCTGGATTGTTGAAGAAGATAAACAATTTAGAAGAAGAAAAGAAAATTCTGAAGATGAAAATTAAAATTTGAAGAAGTGTATTATTAGAGGTTATTAAAAATTGCTATGAGTGAACGTAAAATATTTATTATATTATTAGTGTTTTATAAACCAAGTAGAGGATTTTATCTAATATTCTTCATTATATCTTAGCGATTTGAACATGCTTATGAACATGATATTCAATAGTCCTCTATTATTCTATATTTAATGACTGATTGAGTGCATAATTATAGTTCCTTGCTTTTAAACCATTTTGCATATAATTAAAAGGAACTTCAACAAATAATCCTCAAAGTGATAGCTTCAATATGTATAGATAATCCTAGTCATCAAATTTTTGAATAACTCTCTTTATCATTGAATCTATTTCCTTCATTGGTTTTTGAAGACTTTTTCATGATCCCAATCATCAAGTTCTTGAATCAATCTTATTAACACTTAACTAACTTATTAAAATAAAATGAAATACTAACCAAAACACTTAATGTATAACAGACCAAAGCACCAATGTGCATTCATATAAACATTTCATTTTACAAAAGTATTTCTTTGTTCCCATCTTGTATTTTCTAAAACATACATGTACGTTCATATAAGCATTTTGTCGTTCCCATTTGATAGGGCAAGGCATATAGGCATTGTATAATCCAAAAGTATTTCTTTTCATAAAATTATAACTTTGTATAGATCTTGTAGGATAAGGCACATTGGTAAAATGTATCTCTGCATAAAACTTCCTGACCCTTTTGATCTTGTCCTCCTCTTCCTCACATTTGTTTCATCCTAAAAAAATGTCAAACACATAATCAAAGCATAACCTAATTGTCAAAATTGATTAAGACATATAATTCAATACATGTAACCGCTGACAAGTTATAACTCGGCTTGTTTCTGCTACTTGAGGTTCTTTGCCCCTTAGTGTCCCATATCTAAGGGGTGGCCTCTTTCTTTTCCTTGGCTTTGAAATAGGTCATCAACTTGAAGGATTAATATTAGAACAATTTGATTGGATATCATTTGTAGACTGTATTGAAAAAGTGAAAACAAATAATGTTTAAGGATTAAGACCTATATGAAAAAGAATAATAAATAATGTGTTTACCTATATGTATATCTGTTGAAACTTGTTGTAATACATCTTTCATAACACCAACTTCAAATTGAATCAAACAAGTAGCAATTTTGAGATAAACCTAAAATTTTCAAGAAATTGAGAAATTCATAATGCTAAAAACCCAGGAGAATAGAAATTCCAAATGAATGAAGTCTAAACAAGATTTCATGAAATTAAAAGCATAAGTTGTACATAAATCCTGAAATCAATACCAATGATTTTATAATTTCAATAAAAATTCATAAATTATAAAAACTATCAAATTTGAAGGGGGTAGGTTTACCCTAAAATGAAATAGATGAATACTGGTTTGGAGTCGACAAGAATGGATCTTGCAAATTAAGAGGGTTCTAACATTCACACAATGACCTAATGTAGGAATATGTAACAGGATTTTGGCATACCTACCTTACGAAATAACAAAGACGAGAGTGTGCTTTCTAGTCGAAGACAAAGCAGATATCGTGCTTTCCAGATGTGTGACCAACGAAGATGATCGAAGTTAATAGAGATAATGTAACAAGGATTTTTTGTGTTTGGTAAAGTGAATTTGGGTGATGGGTAAAGTAATGGGTTTTAGGCTTCCGTGAGGCACGTTAACATGTTAGTAATGAAACTAACATTTTCAACTTAATTGTTAAGATTTTAAAAAGCTAATTATTCAATTAAAAATATTTTAGAACTTGAGCTCTCAGATTGAAGAGAATCCCAAAATTAGATATTTTAAAAATGATTATCCCGTAAAAGAATTTTCTTTTATTCTTTGTTGTAGACATAAATAATATAGATTAATCGAATCAAGTAAATTCCTTTCTCCTTCTATATTACTTTCATTTTTACAATAATTAATATAAAAGCAATTGATATTGTGACACTTAGTCACATTGTCAATCATTATTAGCAGAAGACATATGTACCTTGATGGCTTCAGATTGTAAGCAATCAAATGAAACAGTCTCAATAACTTAGCCTGAATAGCTGTAACTTCTTCTGGGCTTGAGTATTACCTAGGCTTTATGTCTAATCAGTTTCAGGCTATTATGAGTGTTAGATGCAAAACTATAGGCTTGGCCCTTGGTCCAAAATTTTCTGCACACGGATAGTGGTGTTACCTTGATGGCTACACATTCTGGTAGACTGTGCTTCAAATCTTTCGAAGTCCAACGCGCAAAAAGAATTCAGAGTTGAATCAAATTCATTTTACACAAAATCCGACCTAAAATATTCAGACATATGAGAATTCACTTGAGTGGTAAAAATACTTGGGATTTAAATGATCTACTATACTTTCAGATGCATAATTTCCTCAATTGAGGACAACTAATATAATATATTATAATGATAGAGATTAGGTGTAAACAAAGGTGATGAATTGGACGATCAATCATTTCAAAACGTCACATTAAACAACTAGATAAGCTAGAGAGTTTGTCTTTTAGCTACTAGCTTGGACGGATCATTAAGGTTGAAATGTCAAACGAGAGGGCAGGTGGGAGAGCAGACGGTGCAGTAGACGTAATGTTAAGATGTAATGTGAGATTTCTGAATAGTGGCATAGGTTACGTGTGCAGGAAAGGTTTTGTTATCATCAAATATAATTTTTACTTTTTATCACTGGGATCCTGTTAAGACTTTCACATCTGGTCGAGCTACCCCGCTACCATGCAGCAATAGAGCTGGTTTATTATTAATGCTTTATTATTAATGCTATCATCAAATTTGATTATGATACGATATTGTATTGATATAAAGTATTATTTTCAATAATTTTTTAATTTATAAAATAATAATAATTTTTTAAATTATAAAATAGTCTTTTAATATATTGTATTGTATAATTTATAATTTTATATTAACATTGTTTCTAAAAATTATAATAATAGAAATTTAAAATAATAACAATTTATTTATTTTATTAATATTATTTTAACATATTTCACATATAAATAATATTCACAATTAATATGGAAAAAAATCATTTAATCATTATATAAATATAAAATTAAGAACAATACAAAGTATTAAAATATTACAATTTCAGCATATAATAAATTATAATTACATCAAAACATCAAATAAAAAAAGCATGACTTTTTAACTATTACAATTTACAATACGAGTTCATGTCAAAGAAAAAACTAACTAAAATTGAAACCTGAAAAAAACATTTACAATTATATTTATGTTACATGTATAGAATTTAACATATACATCACATATAAGTGATATTAAATCAAGAGCAAAAATAAAAACCTGAAACTTTATTCAATTGAATTTCCGCTCAAATCGCAATGAAACTAATTCTCATTTAGTACAAAATCCTCGTCATCACCATCATTCAAATTTATTGCACCAATTAACATGCCAATACTTTTCCAACAAATATTATCTTCCAAGTCGCTCTTATCGATCAAACTTAGTGCTTCAAAAACTCAATCCTCCAAAATATTGATATCATTAAGGCAAATTAGATTTACAAAATTACTTGTTCTATTAAGAGTCTTAGTAAAAATAAAATTACATTATTAAAAATTACAAAAAATTATATCCAATTTATTAATAATAATAATAATAATAATAATAATAATAATAATAATAATAATAATAATAATAATAATAATAATGATAACTTCATATCTTTTCTAAAGCTTTAAATTGTATCAAACAAAGACTAAATCGTTCAATCTTTTATACTCCAATCTATTCCTTTTCTTGAAGCGGATGAATTTAAATGTGCTTCAATTTCTTTCTCACCTTAGTGTACTCGCACATTGACTTAGAATTCTACAATCAAAAATTCATAATTCACAATTCATAAGTCATCCACGATAAATGATACACCACATCCACAAAGTCGCAAGCCTACATCACAATCAATCACAGACACACGCACAGGCGCACGCCCATGCCCACGCCCACGTATGCGCACACACGCACACACCTTTGCGAATGCAAAATGCAACCCTGGCTTAAGGCGCTATGATTGGAGATGAGCGACTAACGTCAGGCGACAAGTGGAGAAGAGGTGCTGACACCTAGTTGGTGAGCTGTGGGCTACGACAGGCATCGATTGGTGGAGGAGAGGATCTGGGTCATCACAAACGAAAGGTAGCAACTGGAGGAGGAAAGGAGTTGGCTGGTGACAACGAGTGGAGTGAGAATTGCGGCAGCTGCCTGAATTTGGAAACTAGAATGCCAAACAGTTTTGGTGGGTGGGTGATTGGTTTTGCTTCTGTGAAAGTTTGATTTTGTAGTTATGGTCAATTTTTTTTCACTTAGGTCCTTGAATTTTTTCAATTTTACAATACCTATTAGTATTTGACCAATATTTTAAATACTGATCGATATAAATTCATCTAATTTCGTATCATTTTTTAGCTGATACAGTATGAAATTCTTGGCATCGGGTTTACCTTATCTCTTATACGACCATTATATCTATTGCTTTAACAGATTTTTCATTGTTCCATTTTAGAACCTCATGAATGAATAAAGTCAGCGAGATATAGGTAGCCTCTTGATTTTGGACTACCATAGAATTACTGAATATTTTATATTCTTAAGCCCCAACCTAAGATAAAAGTAAAATATCAGTACCGTTGGCTTCTTAACTTCTGTGAAATGATTTTAAATTACAGAAAATCGTAGTTACAGTACTAATATTATAGTTGAAGTCTAAATTATTATTGTAACTTGATATAATTACATTCACTTCAACTTCAATTGTCGGCAACTACATGCTCCCAATTGAAAATTTGATTGACAAGTTATTTTCATTAACAATTCATCGAACTGCATATGAAGCTAGAAATTAAATGATTTTCGGTTTTGCGTACGGCCTTTCTCATAAATGCATGCTGAATTTTTCTTCGAGTACGGGGAATGCATAACTTTTAATAACATGCAAGTTTACAAGTTGCTTTTAAGTTATGTGCAAATTTTCAATCCCATAATTGACAAGACCATCGCCATAAAACAGATAACAACCCAGCACCAAACCTAATTATCTCAGATTACAACTCCCTTATCTGTCCATTCACGCTCATTGCTCAAAGCCTGCAAAGACCGATCGGAATTGCTAAGCCAAGCGGAAAAACAAGATGGTGAACCTAGTTGCAGCTCAGAAGCCATTGTTAAATGGACTAATGAAAGTGGCAGGGGTGAAGCCTCACGCTGTTGAGATGGAGCCAGGCACGGTAATGAAATTCTGGGTTCCAGTTGACGCCATCAAGAAACCCAAAAAAGGCCAAAAAAGTGACAACGTAATCTTAACCAAACCCAAAAAACCAGTGGTTGTCTTAGTCCACGGTTTTGCTGGAGAGGGTATCATCACATGGCAGTTCCAAGTTGGTGCCTTGACGACGAAGTATTCTGTTTATGTTCCTGACCTCCTATTTTTCGGTGGCTCCATCACCGATAACGCTGACCGATCACCAACGTTTCAAGCATAAACTTTGGTCATGGGTCTAAAGAAGCTAGGAGTTGAGAAGTGTGATATGGTGGGGTTCAGCTATGGTGGCATGGTGGTGTTCAAGATTGCGGAGTTGTACCCAGACTTTGTGCATGGCATGGTCATGTCTGGTTCTATCATTGCCATGACTGACTCGGTTTGTGAGGAGACACTAAGCAGATTAGGGTTCAAGTCTTCTACAGAGCTTTTGCTGCCCAATTCTGTCGAAGGCCTTAAAGCTCTACTTTCTGTTGCCGCCTACAAGAAGCTTTGGTTCCCAAATCGGCTTTTCAAAGATTTTCTCGAGGTAGGGTTTGGTGTTTATTTACTCGTTTCATTTCTGTTGACGGTTGGAAACTTTGTTATGATTGTGTTTAAGGCTCTAATCTTTAGCTACTTAAATACACTTATACTGCAAGAGTTAAGAGAGCATTTGCATGCTTCAAACGCAAGATCTTCGTGAGGTTGGATTAAATATCTTAATCTTATCACTCGTGATGTCCACTGAAACTGAATACATCCTCGAAGAACCTAGAGGTATCAATAGATTTTTTTACGAAAATTACCAATTTATTAGGATTTTAATTGAAAATTGTAATAGTTTTATTATTTATATCCATAAATAAGAACCAAATGTAAGTGGTTTGTCTTCTTTACATATAAACATAATAACAAGATAAGGAACTCGATATAGAAAGTATGAGAAGACACCAGTACAAGATATAAATATTGAGTATATCTAACCCTATTTATGAGACTTTCGGTGACTATGGATAACTTTATAGTTTGTGGTAATGACGAACAAGTGAAAACAAGATAGAGTTTTTTTTAGGAGATATAAGGCCGTGTAAAGAGCTATACGCCCATGTCTTGACTTACATGGTTGTATGGATCAATCGTGTAAGTCTCTAGAACACATGAGAAGGAATGTGTGAAGAGTGACGACATACACGGTCATGTACACATTTGTGTGAAGATACACAGTCGCGTGTGGAGACTATATAACTCTCTGTAATCGTGTACAATTGCGAGTGAGGTGATGTTAAAGATACACGGTCACTTCATGTAAATGACCTTGTATGATGCAAAAAAAACCTATTTTGTAATATAAAAGAGAAAAATACATATGTTTTTATAAAGAGTGCAGTCATAACGTCCAAAAGTAAGGAAAGACAGAGAGAGGGTAACTAATGTTGTATTCTCATCCTTGTTTAATTGTTTTTTAGATTGGTTTAAGTGTTTATTGATTGTGATATTAATTTTGGTTTCACTATTGAAACTTTGTGAGATAATTTGTTGTTGTGGGGTGAGTGAACAACTTTCTATAAATCCTTATTGAATTTAGTGGATTTGCTTATAGGTTTGTCTTGTGGTTTTTTCCTTTACACAGAATCTTAATGCTTGTTTCCCGTTAAGTTTCTTATTTTCATATTGTTTTGCCAGTACATGTTGAAAAGTTCTTTCTTGTTGTTGATATTTGGTTGATTTTTTAGCAAGTTGTGTTATTATCTCCCAACAAGTGATATCAAAGTCATCATAATAGAAGGTGGAAACAGCTCTATAATTAAGTTGACATCATCAAATTACTCAATGTGGAGGCATATGATGGAGGACCTTCTGTACAAAGGTATGAAAGATGATTTTCCTTTACAACCTGAAAAATGTCAGATAAAGAATGGAAAAAGATGAAGCAGAAAACTTTAGGAACTATTAGACAATGGATTGATATCAACATATTCAACCATGTGTCTTAAGAAACAAATTCTTTTGATCTATGAAAAAAATTAGAAGGTCTGTATGAAAGGAAGACTGCTGATAATAAGGTCTCTCTGATTAAGAGGCTTATAAAGTTGAAGTTGAAAGCTGAGAAATCAGTTTCAGAACATCTAAGTGATTTCCATGACATAATCAACAAGATTACGACAATGAAGATCATTCTTGATGATAAGCTTCAAGCCTTGTTCTTGTTGAATTTGTTACCAGATCGTTGGGAGACAATAGTGGTGATGTTTAACAACTCAACTTCTAAAGTTATGCTTTTTTTAGATGTAATCAAAAAGAGTGTGTTTAATAAAAAAAATAAGAAGAAAGGAGATTGAAGTTGACAATGTGCAAGCTTTTGTGATAGAAAGTAGGGGAAGGAACAAGAGTAGGGGTCCCAAAGATTGTGGCAAGTTTAAGAACCGTTTAAAGTCTATAGGTGACAAAAATGTGAAGACATTGCACTATTGCGATAAGCTAGGACAGATCAGAAAAAGCAAGATCAACAGATTGATAGTGATGATAAAAATACAATAGCAATAGCCTTAAGCATAGATGATGAGGTGTCTCTAGTTTTTTGAACTAGTGAATGCTCTCATGTCAGTAATTTTGGTTCTAAATGGCTGATTGATACTGGAGCAACTTATCATTATGTTCCAAAGGTGAAGTACTTCTCAAACTACAAAAGTGGAGATTTTGGGAGTGTAAAGATGGGAAACCAAAGTTTTGCCAAGATAGTCAGTATAGATGATATCAGAGTTTAAACAAACATTGGATGTTTACTGACCTTAAAAGATAAGGCGCTATATATATATATATATATAACTATCATCAGGATAAAAAGAATTAAATTCTTGGTGGGAGTAAAAACAAATAAACAAACAAACAAATAAAATAAAAAAATAAAAAAGAAGAAGTGTATGTGTCACGACCGTGCGTTATTCCCACGGATTGTAACTTTTGATGAATAGTAGTCGTTCGTTGCAATCGTGCATGTGCACGATCGCTACCTTCCTGAAAAATATTGGTTGTCGCGATCGTGCATGCATGTGCACGATCATGCAAACCTAACTGCACACTACTACTTCAAATCTTCATAAATTTCAATCCCGAAGTTCAACAATTATAAACTTTATGTCGTTAGAAAGCTAAAAGAATGATCTACAACTTTCATGAAGACGACTTTATCAAAATTTGCCTAGATCAATACAGTTTATTCATTAAAGTTTTATAATACACTTTTATCCCCTTATTCTCTTATTTTCTATCCTTTGTTAATATACATTCTCACAAAACAAAAGACCCAAATCCAACAAACACAATTCATACATATAAGACTCCTAACAAAATAGACTCCCAACCTAACAATTTACTTAAGAAGAATTTATCCAAAAGCTATTAAACAACTAACAATTGATTCCCAACACTGTTGACACTAATAGAAAGGAAATTTCTGCACATATACAAAAAAAGTTCTTCAACCCTTCTTTCATTCCTTTCTCCACAATACAGAATTTCATCTCTCAGATGTTGCAAAGTTTATACATAACTTCAATTACATATTCAGAGTCAGCACAGTAGCATAATACAGAAAATACAATCATGAATGCTCATGTGTTGATATGCCTCTAAAGTACCAAAAGTTTCTGAACTAACTTAGTTACAAAAATAGAAATTCTTAGAGTCAGCTGAAGCTTTTGTAAGGTTCAACGTTGATATGCTATTTCTGCACCTTAGGAGTGGAAAGATAATGGGGTGAGCTGGGAAGCTCAATGGCTAATACGTTTATAGCCAGCGATAACGAACCACACACACAATCAAGCATATAGACACATATATGTATAATATATGTATTCATTTCAGATTAACCTTAGCAAATCACAAAAATCAGATCATATAATCGTTTAATAATCAAACCATAACACTCAATTATGCTTTATGTTCAACAATTCAAGATGCAATGCATAAACATAAGGGCTCGAGAGAATCCCATAAAACAGAATGGCAAAACCGAAGTTTACAACATGAATAGAATGAGTCCATTTTTCATAGCTCATGTGCCACAAGCGAGTAGTTGGGAGAAAGCTTTAGGTCAACGTGCACGTGACGAACAGAATAGTATCTCTTTTACCCACATAAGCAAGTTTCCAATGCTTACATATTTCATATCATATTTTCATGTTTCTTGAAATTTTTCTGTTTTTCATCAATACAAAATTGCGGTATGTTTCAAAGTAAACATAATATTAAATTCACAAAATATTTTTCCCACATTAACAATGATTCAAGACAAACAATTTAGCATACGTATAAGAAAATATTTTAGCTCATCATCACAATAATTATAAACATACTACCTACCTATTTACTTGTAAATCTAAGCTCAAGTTTGTTCTTCCTCTTGCTCTTGATTTCAAAATTCTTGGTTCCCTTCAAACAAACATATTTTCATTCAAACAACATATACGGATAGAACTTCCCTAAAGCTCTACTAATAAAAAATAAGCTTAGACTTAATCTACTCTTAGTTTATCTAAGCTAAAAGAACTAAGATCTAATTAAAAGTTTATAAAAAATCTACGAAAAAGAATCTCGGTTCTCTTCTTTCTCTCTTCATTTTTTTGCACATAACCTATTTTCACTAGTTTGTTATTCTATTAAAGCAAGAAGAAAAGATAGGCAATACCTAAAAATTTTTAGCAGAACCCTTTTTCTTTCTTTCCTTCTTTTTCTATGCTTCGGTTTCTCCTCTCTTCTTCTAGTTTCTTACTTTCTCTCTTTTTCTTTCTTACTATACACGACTCTCTTTTCTTCTCTTCTTATTAGTTTAAGACAAACTTTGTCTTTCCAAGCTTACCCTTCCATATTTAATCTAATGCCTTCTAACCCCTTAACTTAATTCTAACTCTTCCTTTTATTCCATGCAACCACACGTAATTAATTATATACCTAATTAAACTCCAAAAATATTGCTAATTCAAGAATTTTAATTTATATTCATGCTTGCTAATTTAATAAAATAAATTCTAAGAAAAATTCGCGGTCTAACATTTCTCCCCCTTAAAGAATTTCATCCCCGCAATTCTTACCTGAGTCTACAAACAGATGTGGATACTTCTCTTTTATAGCTTCCAAAGATTCCCATGTTGTTTCCTCTCTTGCATGGTTCTTCCATAAAACTTTAACCAGCTTCTCAATCTTATTTCTCAAAACCATTTCCTTTGAATCTAAAATCTCCATTAGTTGTTCTTCATAAGTCAAATCCTCCTTTAAGTGAACCTCTGATGGTTGGACTATGTGTAAGGGATCCGATCTATAATGCCTCAACATCGATACATGAAAAATGCTGTGAATCTTGGATAATTCTGGCGGCAGGGCTAAATTGTAGGCGAGAGGCCCAATCTTCTCAATAGTCTCATAAGGGCCTATGTATCTTGGACTGAGTTTACACTTTTTACCAAATCTTAAGACTCCTTTCCATGGTGAGGCTCTAAGAAATACTTTATCTCCAACTTCATATTCCATCTCCTTCCTATATGCTTCTGTATAGCTCTTCATCCTGTCTTGAGCTGCCTTGAGTCTCCGTTTCATTAAATTAATCTTGTCAACTGTATCTTGTACCAACTCAAGTCCTATAAGTCTTCTTCCACCTTTCTCGTCCTCCTACCATACCAAGCTTCATAAGGTGCCATTTGAATTCCTGAATGGTAGGAATTATTATAAGCAAACTCAATCAACTGTAGATGTTCATCCCATGAGCCTTTGAAGTGCATAACACAAGCTCTTAACATTGCCTCCAATGTCCTTTGAAGTGCATAACACAACGGTAGATGTTCCTAAAGTCTCTTGCAAACTTTCCCAAAATCTGGAGGTGAATCTGGGATCTTTATCTGAGACTATAGAACTTGGAATTTTGTAAAGTCTGATTATTTCATCTATGTATTTCTTGGCTAAGGCATTCAAAGAATATGTCTGTCTAATTGGCAAAAAATGTGCCGACTTGGTTAGCCTATCAACAATCACCCATACTATGTCATGCTTCCTGCTGGTCCTTGGTAATCCCATTAAGAAATCCATTGTAATCTTCTCCCACTTCCATTCAAGAATAAACAAGGGCTTAAGCTTACCAGCGGGTACTTGATGTTCTGTTTTAACTTGTTGGCACACCAAGCATTTCCTAGTATACTCTGCAACGTCTTTCTTCATTCCTCTGCACCAGAAATGTTCTTTTAAATCTCTATACATTCTTGTACTCTCCAGATGCATTGTATATGAAGCATTGTGTGCCTTATCAAGAATTTCATCTTTCAACTCTTTCATATCTGGAATACATAATCTGTTGCCTACCACCATCAATCCATCTCCTCTTATTCCTATTTTAGAGTGTTACTATTTTTAATTTCTTCTTTGAGCTTGCTCAAGTACTCATCTTGTTCCTGTGATTCCTTAATCTTCTCATTTAATACTGGCCTTACTTTAAAATTAGCGAATATACTACCAGATTTGACTTGCCTCAATATCACCTTAAGTTTGGCTAAGTTCTTCAACAAAGGAAGATACATCATCTTCGCATGTGTCATAGTGGATTTCCTACTCAGTACATCTACTACATTAGCTTTCCCCGAGTGGTAATCTATCATCAAGTTATAATCCTTTAATAATTCTAACCACCTTCTTTGCCTCAAATTTAACTCTTTTTGGCTCATCAAATATTTAAGACTCTTGTGGTCTATAAATACCTTAGTGGGACTCCATATAAATAATGCCTCCATATTTTTAATGCAAAGACTATAGTATCCAATTCCAAGTCATGCGTGGGATATTTCACCTCATAGGATTTTAATTACTTGGAAGCATAGGCAATCACTTTATCTCCTTGCGTCAACACACACCCCAATCCTTTCCTCGAGGCATCACTATATACTGTATATCCATCACTATCAGAAGGCAAAATCAAAATTGTTGCAGTTGTAAGCTTAATCTTCAATTCCTTAAAGCTCCTCTAACATTCTTCTGTCCATACGAACTTCTAACTCTTCCTTGTCAATTTGGTAAGTGGGGCTGCTATCATGGAAAAGCCTTCTACAAATCATCTGTAATAATCAGCTAATCCCAAGAAACTCCTCACTTTTGCTACATTCTTGGGTGCTTCCCATTTAACAACAGCTTCTATTTTTCGTGGATCCACATTTACTCCCTTTTTTCGAAATTACGTGTCTAAGAAACACCACTTCCTTTAGCCAAAACTCACATTTACCAAGTTTGGCATACAACTCTTTTTCCCTTGATGTCTTCAAGGCAATCCTTAAATGCTCTTCATACTCCTTATCGCTTTTGGAATAAACCAATATATCATCAATAAAGACTATGATAAATTGGTCTAGGAAGACTTAAAGACTATATTCATTAATTCCATGAAGGCTGTAAAGGCATTAGTTAATCCAAAGGGCATAACTAAGAACTCAAAATGCCCATATTGTGTTTTGAAAGCAGTTTTTGACACATCGGACTCTTTTATTCGTAATTGATGATAACCTGATCTCAAGTCTATCTTGCAGAAGACTTTTGCTACTTGTAGTTGATCAAACAAATCATTTATGCGTGGGAGAGGATATTGATTCTTAATGGTGAAATGATTGAGCTTCCTGTAGTCCACACACATCCTCAAGGATCTATCTTTCTTTTTCACAAAAAGAACTGGAGCTCCCCAAGGCAAATAGCTAGGCCTAATAAAACATTTCTCCAACAACTCTTCTAACTGCTCTTGAAGCTCCTTCAATTCTACCGGAGCCATTCTACAAGGTGGAATAGATATTAGTGTCATATCTAGAAGAAGCTCTATGGTGAACTCGACCTCTTTAGGTGGTGGTAGTCCTGGTAATCCCTCTAGAAAGACATCTGGAAATTCCCTGACAACAGGAATATCTTCTAATTTTCCTTCATCTACCTTCATGTCTACCACATATGCCAAGAATGCTTCACATCCTTTCCTCATCATCTTCTCTGCTTCTAGAGCTGAAATAATTCTAGAAGACTTGCTTTCTTGATTCCCACAAACACCACCTTTTCACCTTTGTCTAACACAAACTCCACCATTTTCTGTTTGCAATTCAAATTGACATTATATTTTTCTAAGGTGTCCATACCTAAAATCACATCCAATCCCTTCATCTCCAATGGCATTAAATCCACCACTAATTTTACCTCATTAATACATATTTCACACTCTCGATAAATATGAATAATAATGACATACTAGCCAATCGGGGTACTAACCATCAAAGGACTATCTAATAAAATTAAATTTCTATCATGCAAAATCATACCTGACGAAATATATGAGTGAGTAGAGCCTGGATCAATCAAAACAAAAATGTCAGCAGGAACAATTTAACCATACTAGTAACAACCTCTAGAACTGCTTCTGCGTCCTCCTTGGTCATTGCGAATACTCTAGCTAGTGATTGTCCCCTCGATCTTCCTAGAGAATTTACTTTCTTGGCTGCACTGGAATTGCCCACTTCAGTTGCATACTTAACTCCCACAATCTCAATCCTTCTTGAGGCTTACGTCTGATTTCCCTCTCGTCTTGCATGCTGTGGACACTTCCTAGCCATATGCCCTTTTTCTCCACACTTAAAACAAGCGCCAGTTAGTTTATAGCACTCCCCTATATGGAAGTTGCTACAATGATCGCATTTAGGAAAAGATGGCTTTGCCCCCTCTCCTCTTCCCCTGCCTTCAACAGTCGAGGCTTGAAGAGAAGTAGTTCTCGTTAGTTTGGGCTTGCTTGTACCACTGCTCCTAACATCAGACTGTGTGGGGAAGGTCCTGGTACTCCTTTCTGGCATAGAAGCACTGCTACTACCCCCTCTTTTCAGTTATTCTCTTCCTTTCCGCTTTTTGTTCACTACGCTCTTTATGTTTTCTACATCCTCTACCCTTAATACAGCTTCTACCAATTGTTGAAGGTCACAAAAATTTTGTGCCACCACTTTTTCTCTGATGGCTAACTGCAATCCCGCTTTAAACTTTCAGCATTTAGTCGCCTCGCTTTTCATTAGCTCAGCTGCATATCGAGACAATTATGTAAATTTGCGCTCATATTCACTCACTATCATCTCCCTTTGGGTGAGACTCAGAAACTCCCTCTGCTTCTGCAAGATATACACATCAAATAGATATTTTCTTTTGTAAGCCACTAGGAAGTCCTTCCATGTCAACACTAGCGATTTAGTCTGATTCCCTGGTACACCTTCCCACCAATGCTGGGCATCTCCCTGTAGCAAGCTTGTAGCATACACAACTCTTTCATCATCCTCACAGTCCATTTGTTCTAGTATTCTTTGTCT
This sequence comes from Erythroxylum flavicans, assembly GCA_027576715.1. Classification (NCBI taxonomy): domain Eukaryota; kingdom Viridiplantae; phylum Streptophyta; class Magnoliopsida; order Malpighiales; family Erythroxylaceae; genus Erythroxylum; species Erythroxylum flavicans. The sequence continues at coordinate 25,135,770 of JANZXP010000194.1, read as the reverse complement.
TCCTCAACCAAGTCTCAGCTTCCTCTGGATCGGTTGTTCCATAGAAGTCCACTGCGCCATACTTCCTCAGCTTATCAAATTGTCTCCCTTTCTTAGCCGGTACTAGGGTAAAAGTTGATGGCATCTGGCCCATGGCCTGAACAAAAGCCTGAGCAAAGACTTGGAACATTCTGGGATAAAAAGGATTAGGCATTTGCTCTGGAGGAAGAGGAGACTCCTGTATTTGTGGTTAAAAGGGCTCACTATCCAACCTTACAGTCGCCTCAGCAATCACTGGGGCTCTAGACTTATCAGTACCCTCCTCTCTTGGTGGAGAGTTAAGTTCAGCAAATCCTTGCATAACTCCTCGTGTTCTTTGACGAAGTGGCATTTTACTCCTTCAATAAAACATTATCATTTAGTTTACTTTTTATTTTAATCTTATTTCCTACATGTATGCATGATATGCATGTCATTTAATGCATTCAATAAACTCGACTATGTAAACAAGTAAGTTAGCAATTTAGCAATATAAACATTTTATCACACATCATATATTTCATAGTGTAACATATTCTAAGCTTAGAAATCCTTAGAAACCTTGGGCTCTAATACCAAAGATGTTGGCCCCGAGTCTCGGTTCTTATTTGGCGATGACAAGGCACCAAAATTAGGGGACTTTTAAAATAAAATAAATAAAACTACAATAAAGATAAAAAGAACTCATGGTGGGAGTAAAAACAAATACACAAAGACATAAAATAAAAATAGCATAAAATAAAATAGATATGAAAATAAATCGGATTGGGAGATGAACAAATAAACAAACAAATGAATAAATAAAATAAAAAGAAAAAGAAGAAGTGAAAAAGTCACTGGAGTGACTTTGGAAAATTCACAAGCTTGAGAGGGGGTTGTCACAAATGTGCTTGTGCACGGTCACAACTTTTGGTGAATAGTAGTGGATTGTCGAGATCGTGATTGCGTACGATCGCGACATTCCGACTGCATACCCTTACTTCAATTTAGCATAACTCTCAATCCTGAAGTCTAAAAATTATAAACTTTATGTTGTTAGAAAGCTAAAAGAAAGATATACAACTTTCATGAAGACAATGTTATCAAGTTCTACTTAAATCAATAAAATTTACTCATTGAAGTTTCAGAACACATTTTCATTCCTTTTTTCTTTATGCAATCTGTAAAAACTACTACCTATATCAAAAGACCCGAATCCAACAAACAAATCCATACACATAAGACTCCTAACAAAACAGACTACCAACCCATCAATTTACTTAAGAAGAATTTATACAAAAACCATTAAACAAATAACAATTTATTCCCAACACAATAACACTAACAAAAAAGAAATTTTCTGCACGTATACAGAAGAAGTTCTTTAACCCTTCTTTCATTCATTTCTCCAGAAGACAAAGTTTCATTTCTCAAATGTTGCAAGGTTCATACATAACTTCAATTACAAACAAAAGCCACATTAGTAGCATAATACAGAAATACAATCATGAATGCTCATATTTGATATGCTTCTAGAGTACCAAAATTTTCTGAACTAACTTAGTTACAAAAATAGAAATTCTTGGAGTCAGCCGAAGTTTTTGCAAGGTTCAATGTCGATCTGTTATTTCTGCACCTGAGGAGTGGAAAGATAATGGGTGAGCAGGGAAGCTCAGTGGCTAATACGGTTATAGCCATTACCGACGAACCACACATACATACCCAAACATACATATAAATTTATATCATATTTAAATATACATTATCCATGGTTCAAGCTCACAAGTAAACATATTCTTACACAAATTGAATTAGTTAAAATTTTCAATCATTAAAATATAACACTCAATCATATGTCGTGTTTAGAAATTTAAAGCAAAATGCACACATATAATGGCTTGAGAGAATCCCATAGAACAAAATGGTGAAACCGAAGTTTACATTACGAATGAAATGATTCCATTTTTCGGAGCTCATATGCCATAAGCGGGCAGCCGGGAGAAGGCTATAGGTCAACGTGCACATGACGAACAAAATGGTATCTCTCTTGCCCACGTAAGCAAATTTTTTATGTTTACATATTTCATATCATAATCATATTTTCATGCTTCTTCAATTTTCTGTTTTTCATTAACATCAAAGCAGCAGAATTCTTACAAAGCCAATATGATATTAACTTCACAAATTATTTTTCCCACATTCACAATGAATAAAAACAAGCATTTAAGTACACATACAAGCAAATAATTCAGTTCATTAACATAATGATTATAAACATATTATCCACCTATTTACTTGTAACTCCAAGTTCAAGTTTGTTCTTCCTCTTGCTTTTGATTTCAAAGTTCTTAGTTCCCTTCAAACAAACATATTTTCATCCATTAACATACACGAATAGGACTTCGATAAAGCTATATTTTCCAAAAATTAGCTTAGACTTAATCTTCTCTTAGTTTATAAAAATTCTCATCCCTGTCGTTTTCCACTGGTGAGTGGCTCATCAATACTGCTAGAGACTAGCACTCTTGATGGCGACATGATTCATAAGACCAACACCCAACGTAAGATCAATCCACATTTTCAAAAAACATAAAATAGGGGGATACGCGACTAAATTTTTCAGAAACAATACATTTAGGAGAATCGTCATACTTGCACAAAACACAAACCTGGAGTTTCCAAAGCCCGTGAATATCAAAAAATTAAACATGTTTTCTAGAAATAAAATAAGGTCATGCAATTTTAGTTTTAAGAGATCGAACATTAAGAGCAAGGGAACATGGCACACTAGTATGATTTTCACACAGCAAGACTTTGAGTTTTCAGAAACTAAAGATTTGTTTTTCAATAGCCTTTAAGTTTAATCAAATCAATAATAATCAAGAAATAATTAAAAATGGCTTTGATATTTAGATATTGTTGTTAAAGAAATCAATCTTGGTTTGGAAATTGAGCTTGGGCCAAAACGATATCGTTTTTACTTTTTTTGAAAAAATAATAAGTTAGGACGGCCCAAGTCGACTAGCTTTAGGCCCTAGTAGGTTTGGCCTCGGCCCCACTGAGTCAAGACAAGCTCGGGCCTGAACTATTGTCATCCTTAAATCAATCATAATTCAAATGGAAGGGTTGCATTGTAATTGATTTCGATTCCTTTTATTATTTACAAAAAAAAGAATTTGGGATTTCTTTTTAATTAAAATTAAACTATTAATTTATAATTATAATTTAATTTTAATAAAAATAAAATATCTTATATTTGATCCCTAAAATTTCTTAAAATTTAAAACTAAGTACAAGTTAATTTAAATTAATTTTCTCTCTTTAACTTGTTATTTTCCTTGCTAATTAAGATTGGTATCTGATAATATGTTATGATTATCCGAATAATAGAAATATTAAAGTAGTTTGACTCAGATTGACAATTAAATAAAATTTCTAACATAATTACCAATTAAACCACCCCATAATTTTACTGTAACACATAGAAAAAAGCAAGTATGCATAAAAAAAACATATAAGTTTACACGTCCAACCTTGGAGTCAAGGATGTTGCAACTTCCACGGACAATCCTAGTCAAAAAATAAACAACATATGATTTGATGATCCAAAGCGAAAACAGGAAATAGTAAATTTAAACACATTCATATATATTACTTCATTAATATTTTCTTGTCTCATTTTTAAAATCTTTATATAATAGTGTAAATCAAAATAATTTATAATCATTAATCCATTTAATTTATTATCCTTTATTGCACTTGTTCATTTAGTTAATAAAAATTACTAATAATTATTTAAATAATAATCAACATTTAAATGTAAGATTTGTTGAACAAGAGTGAGTCTTTCTAAAGTGGTCCCTCTTAAGTGAGGTCACTTTAACAAGTTAAAAAAAGGAGTTCTAATTCAAGAGGGAGTGTGAGATGTGAATAAATAAGAAAAAAAAAAAGAACATCGTGAAAGAGAGTAACATGAGAGGGTGTGCACCACTATCAAAGAGGAGAAGAAAAGGGAGATCTCTTGCCAAAAGATTAGACAAGCAAATGGGCTTTGTTTTTGATGAAATTTTGGTATGTTATTCCTTGTATTGAGAGCATCATCTTGATATAATTTATTTGCTGTAATTCCTTCTTTTTTGGTTGGGCAGGAATACCTGTTAGTGGTATTATATTGTATTGGTAATTTGATAATCCCTAGATTATCTAGGAAGACTTTGGTGTAACCATTAATTTGATTAGTGGAAGTTTTTGGCTAGACTATGTCTTGTGATTTTCCCTCATA
>JANZXP010000194.1:25110850-25131391 GCA_027576715.1 Erythroxylum flavicans | reverse complement strand
TCCGTCGGTGAATTTAGCTACGGCCGAATCACCGACGTTTTCTTCCGTCGGTTTATTCCGTCGGTAATGATATTTACTGACGGTATATTGGCTTTTTTCGTCGGTAATTGCCGTATGTAATTTACTTTTTTCTTGTAGTGAATAAGTCAATTTTTATTTTAGTGTCATGAATTTTGATTTAGCATTATTGGAAGAAAAATTTTCATTGTGAATATGAGTAGTGAGGTTAAGAAGACGGACTATAAAACGTAAGAAAGGTCTAACAAATTATGTTTTAATTTTATATGGGTGGTTAATGCCAATGCTATTAAGACCAGTATTTCACAAACTAAAAGTGCTAAAGAATACATTAAATTTGTGGAAGAACATTTCTATTCTGAGGACAAGTCTATCACTAGTACACTAATGGCTGAACTCATGATCATGAAGTTTGATTTGTCATGAAGGATACAACAACATGTCCTAGAGATGATGAATATTGCAGCAAAATTAAAGACCTTGGGCATGACAGTTGACGACTCCTTCTTAGTAAAATTCATTATAAACTTGTTACCTCCTAAGTATGACCTTTTCAAATTAACTACAACTTTATAAAGGATAAGTGGAATGTTAATGAATTGTATAGTATGCTCATTCAGGAGGAAACAAGGTCAAAGAATCAATGAGTTCATTCAATTAACCTTATACGTTAAAGAGCTAGCAAGATTCACAAACCAAAGCCTAAAAAATTTAATAAGAAAGTACCTACTAAAGTGACACATGTTACAACTAATATTAATAAGAAGGAACAAGAGACATATAAGTATCATTTCTATAAGAAGGTGGGACACTATCAGAAAGATTGTGTGAAATATAATATTTGATTTGAAAAGCAAAGTACATCTAAACTTTTTGTATGTTCCGAACTAAACTTAAATAAAGTTCCTTCCAATACTGAGTGGCTTGATTATGGTCTTAATACTCATATTTCTAATGTTATGTAGGGATTCTTTACAATCCAAATCATAAACTCAACTGAGAACTTTCTATTGGTGGAAAATTGTAAGAAGGTCCTAATTGAAGGCATAGGGACTTATCGTCTAATGTTAGATAGTAGTTATTACCAAGATCTAATACAAACTCTCTATATACCTTCAATTTCTAAAAACTTAATTTCTATTTGTAAATTTGATGAAAGTAGGTTTACTTTTAAGTTTGGTAATGGTTGTTTTAGTTTATTTAAACATAATTCCATTATTGGTTATGGAATTCTTATGAATGGTTTATGTAAATTGAAACTTGATGTTAATTTTTCTGAATCCCCTTTTTTTTATCATATCATTGGAACTAAGTGTAGCATAATGAATGATAATTCAGCTTACTTATAGCATAAACGTTTAGGTCACACATGAAAGATTAGTAAAAATTCTTCTAAATTTAGATATTACTAATCTTGATGTAAGGAAAGCAAACTAAACACAATAAAAAAGGGGTAACAAGAAGTACTTAACTCTTTGAAAGTATACACACTGATATATGTGGACCTTTTGACACTTCATCTTTTAGTGGTGAAAAGTATGTTATCACCTTTATAGATGATTTTTCACATTATGGATATTTCCATTTGGTTAATGAAAAATATCAAGCAGCAGACACCCTTAAGGTGTTTGTAAAGGAGCTTGAAAGACAATTAGATAAAAAAAAGTGAAAATTGTAAGAATTGATAGAGGTGGTGAATAGTATGGAAAATATGACGAATCAGGAGCATGTTCATGTCCATTTACAAAGTTTCTTGAGAAACATGGCATATATGTAAAGTATACTATGTCAAGCATACCTCAATAAAATGGTGTGATAGAAAGGCATAATAGAACATTAATAGATATGGTTAGAAGTATAATGATTAATTCCTCATTACCCAAAACCTTGTGGATGCATGCACTTAAAACTGTTGTGTATTTGCTAAATAGGATTCCTAGTAAGGTAGTCCTTGAAACTCCTTTTAAGTTATGGATTAGAAGAAACATCTTATGAGGCACCTATATATTTGGGCTTGTCTAGCAAAAGCATGAGTTTATAATACACATAAAAAGAAATTATATTCTCAAACATTTAGTGGTCACTTTATTTGTTAACTAAACAAATCTAAAATTTATAGGTTTTACTGTCCAAACTAGAGTCTAAAAATTGTTGAAACAACTAATGATAAGTTTATTGAAAATGATGAAGTTAGTGGGAGTGCTGCAAAATGTTTTTTAGACATCAATGAAATAAAGGTAGATGCTATATTACCCATATATGTTCCGAACTTCCAATATTTACATATATACCAAATGTTATCCTAGTATTGGAATAACAAAATAATTTTAGACAAGATTTGGATGAAATAACACCTCATGAAGAAACTAACTTATAACTAATTAGTTTAAATGAACCACATGGAATAACTTTGAATAAACCTATAAGAATAGGAGATCAACTATTCCTGATGACTATATAGTTTATTTGCAAGAGTCAGAATTTAATTATAGCATTAATAATGATCCTGTTTCATTTTCACCAACCATAGAAAGAGATAAGTCTGATAAATGGATTCATGCTATGAAAGATGAGTTAAATTCACTGAACCAAAATAATGCTTGGGACCTCGTTAATTTGCCAGAAGGATCTAAACGAGTTAGATGCAAATGGGTCTTTAAATCTAAGCATGACATGAATGGAAATATTGAATGACATAAAGTTAAACTTGTTGCCAAATGTTACACTCAAAAGGATGATATTGATTATAAAGATACTTTTTCATCTGCCTCAAATAAAGACTCATTTGAGAGTAATTATGGTATTTATGGCTTAGTTTGATTTAGAGCTACATTAAATAGATATGAAAACTACCTTTCTAAATGGTGATTACGAGGAGGAAGTTTATATAGATCAACCTGAAGGTTTTTCCATACAAGGAAGAGATTACAAGGTGTGTAAACTTAAGAAATCAATATATGGACTTAAACAAGCTTCTTGACAATGGTATTTTAAGTTTAATGATACTATAACATCTTTTGTTTTTAAAAAAATACTATTGATCGTTGTATCTACCGAAAGATTAGTAAGAGTAAATTTGTATTTTTAGTCTTATATGTTGATGATATTTTACTTAATCCCAATCATCTGGTCATATTGTATAAGATTAATGATTTTCTCTATAAGAATTTTGATATGAAAGATATAGAAGAGACATCCTACGTGATAGAAATTTCAATATTTTAAAATAGTTAATAAGGACTGGTAAGGTTATCTCATAAGGATACATCGAAGGAATTATTAAGAGATTTAATATGAACAATTTTTCAATAGGGATTTTCCTGATATAAAAGAGAATAAATTTAGTCTTATGCAATGTTCAAAGAATGATATAGAACATAGATAAATAGAATCAATTCCATATGTTTATGTTATTAGCAGTCTGAAGTATTTGCAAACATGCATGAGACTTGATATCAACTTCATGGTTAGAATGCTTGGCAAATATCGAAGTAATATTAGTATAGACCATCGGAAAGCTGCAAAGAAAGTCTTGAGGTATCTTTAAGGGATAAAGGACTTATGCTCATGTATAGAAAATCTAATCCATTAGAAGTGATTGGATATTCATATTTAGATTTTGTTGGATACATTGACAGTAGAAAATTAAAATTTTACCACTTGTTTCTACTAACAAAATGAGCAATTTTATGGAACAGTGCTAAATAATTTGTCATTGCTTCATCCACTATAGAAGTAAAATTTGTAACTTGTTTTAAGGCTACAGTTGATGCTTTATAGCTGCAAAACTTTATTTTAGGCTTAGGGTTGTCAACATCATTACTAAGTCATTGAAAATTTATTTTGATAATTCTACAACAATTTTCTTCTCCAAGAATGGCAAGTACTCTAGAGTTGCTAAATATATGAAGTTGAAATATTTTCCGTAAAAGAGGAAGTTTAGAAATAAAAAGTAAACATATCAAGACAAATCGTATAATTGGATGTTCCTTAAATTAAGGCCTTCCACTAAAATTATTTAAGGAACATGTTCAAAGAAGGGGCCTTGATTATTTTGATGATTGTTTTTTATGATTTTTTAAAACTCTTAAGCTCAATAAAGTTTTTTATTGACAATTTTCTTGTTTATTATGATTATGTACATCTAATTATTATTAAATAAGAAACAAACTTATCTATGGGAAATTAATGAGGACCCTTATGATATTTATATATCACTTACGTTACCTTACATGATGAATTACTAATGTTGTGGTATATAGAAGGAAGTGTGAGATGTTAAAGTGTATGATTGTCATAAATTGCATTATGTGGTTTATTATGTTGAGGAAAATTGTGAAGATATTAGGAGATTTATTTATAGGCGGTTAATGTTTACACTATTAAAATAAATTCTGAAGTATCAGGCCAAGTAGTATATATTCTAAAGTATCTAACCATATTCCAAATATATTAATAATGATATTAATATAATTAAAGAGTCACAATTTGTCCATATTTCCCATTCAATAATGGAATAAATCTCAATCATTTATTTGGGTAACCTAATAAACATACTAAATTAGGATTACAGATAATTTTTCATTAAGTTTCTGTAACCATAAAAAAGTGAAGAGAAAAAACCAATTGTAACCAAGAATATGGTGGAGTTTCACGATCTCTTTATGCTAATGACATCTTCTACATCAGGTAAGGAATATTATACTCTAATGATTTGTGACAATTGTTTATTCAAGATCCTAAAGTTATGAATGCCAACTTTGATTTTATGTCATAAAGATCATATTTTTACAGCATCAATAGTATCCTCACCATTTTACCTAGCATCTCTAAGTATCATCATCAACTCTTAAGAGCTCAACATTGAGATCAAACTCCAAATCAAACCTATATTGATCACCTATACTGTGAAAAGGAACAGTAACAATTCCTTGGTTAGATTGCTCATTGAGATATCTTTTTTTACCCTTGCATTACTTTATAGAAGTGTCGTCATCTTGGAAATCTTCTTCTTTCTCTCTCTCTCTCTTTCTCTCTCTCTCTCTCTCTCTCTCTCTCAATCGCGATATAAATAAACCTACAATTTTCTTTCCCCCTCAAGCTACTCTCTCTCTCTCTCTCTCTCTCTCTCTCGATCGCGATATAAATAAACCTACAATTTTCTTTCCCCCTCAAGCTACACACAAGGATCACATTCATAATGCAAATGGTTTAAAGCTCCATTAACCACTTGATTTACTTTAGCATCAAACACATCTTCAACAATGTATTGAGAATATACAATCTGTAAGAAATATGGCCTGATGTTATGGCCCATATTTTCTATAGGTCCATATTAAATTTGGTTTACGTGTTTCTTTATTTAATAGTATATTAAATCTTGACTGTTAATTTAGTATTTGATGGACGTACAAGATTTAATGTCAATAGAGAAATTTGTGTAAACTAGTCCACTCTCTATCCTAATTAAGTAGAGAAAAAAAATATAGAACGAACGTATTTGTTTATTAGGCTATCCATCAAGTTATCTGTTACGAAAAGAGGTTAAGAGAGAGAAATTAATTTGTGATCGTTGAAAGCTTTCTATATATTGTGAAGAATTCGTCTCAAGGTAAGTGATTTATTCGCTTCATATGTGTGGTTATTACTATATTCAAGATCTAAATGGGCACGAATAATTTATGTATGATTCATGATTTATATTTTGGTGTTTGAATATTAAGAACGAAAACTTACATGTGGTATCAGAGCCTAAGATTTTGAATAGATAATAATCCTTATATTATTAATTTCATGATTGTTTCAATTAGGATGTTTACAAAAAATTATGATTTTAGGGTTTTGTATGAAGAATAATTTTGCTCAATATCTATTAATGTATACGAAAAATTTGTTAATAAGAAAACTCAAATAGTTAGTATGGAGCTTTAAAGAATATCGTATTATATTCTCAAACGGAGGGTTTGATCAATGAGAGAATAAACAAAAACTGAGAAGATTTTTTAGAGAAAATCACGAGCACTTTCTGTGAAGACTTTGTCGGCGAAGAACAATGAACATATAAGGCCAAAAGTATCGTATACTAGACCTAATACACTAGATTTCTTAATTTGGTAATTTTCATTGACGGTGGCATTAGTGGTGATGTTATTGATAGATGAAAAAGAAGCGAGGAACACAGTATAGGTTATTAGGCATCTTTTTGTTCATCTGTTCAATGCTTTGTGCCTGGTCAAACTTAAGAAGAAATAAAAAGACCTATGATGTTGAGATAAAGTTGGAATTCTGGAGGCAAAGTAGAGAAACAAAATGACTGAGAAGTGAAATTGTTTTTATGTAAGATAAAACAGTCACTAAAAATGGTATTGCTGTGAATATTGGTATCTGTTTGCATCACCTTTCATTACTTCTGGGATTGAATTTTTGAATGGAAAATTGCAATTTTGATCCATAAAGTTTTGATGATGGATAAATTTATTTAAAGTTTTGATTTCTTACATTTTGGTCATAGTAATAATATTTTGGTCGTTTTGTAGCTTTATTTGCAAAATAGTGACAAGTGTGGCACTAGAATCAACTTGCACTTTTACGCTGCGTTTGGTTATTGTCTCTAATATACAGAGACGGAACGAGACGAAAATTTAGAGACGGAACAGAACAAAATTTGGAGACAGTGAGGTGTTTGGTTGTGATAGACAAAACAGAAAAAACTGTCTCCATCTCGAGGACAGAAATGTGTTTGGTTGCAGTGAACAGAACATAAAAACAGTGTCAATGACGAAAATACCCCTGCAGTATAATATGATTGGAAATCTTTAATTCATTGATTATTTTATAATTGTATCAATATTTATTTTAAGTGTATTTATAATATTTTAATTACGATGAAAAAATTACAATATAATTAATTAAATTATTATTATTACTTAATTTATTACATAATATTTAATTAAATTTAATTTATTACATTATATTTAATTAATATTATTCATTAATTAAAATATAACTAATTAAAATATAACTATTCATTAATTAAAATATTAATTAATTAAAATAATATTATTCATTAATTAAAATATTGTAATTAATTAATTAATTACAATATAATTAATTAAATTATTATGATTATTTAATTACATTACATTATATTTAATTAAATTATGTTTTGTTTTAGGTTTTGAAGGGAGGGCATTTCTGACATTTTACCTATGTCTTTTGGTTCTGTCTCCGTCGCTGCATTTTTGTACCACAGTCATGAAAGTCACAAAAAATTACTGTCCCTATCCCTAGAGTCGGGACAAAATTAGGTAGAGACAACAAATAAATAAGTTGAGGATAAGACTTTTGTGTCTCTGTCATTTGTCTCCATCCATAAAGACATGAACCAAACACTGCGTTAAGGTGATATGGGTCTGCTGTTGTGATTAGTTTATATAGTTACTTATGATGTTATTGTAAGATTATGTACGGAAATCAGGTGAATATAACGGATTATTTGGCAGTTTTTTGCGCGCCTTCCGTTTTTGATTTCCGTGAATACGGGATATAATCCGTGTGTCTCACAAGCGTAAATAAGACCCGATTTAAAAGTAATTGTGGTGTCGCGTGATGGTTCGCTAGCCGAAACGTATTTAAATCGGTTTTTGGGTTTAAACTCCTTTCCCTCTAATAAAATATGTGGACATTAAGGATATGATGGTAATTAAAGGAGGGATTAAGTGTTGGGAAAAAAGGGGGAAGTTATTTGGTAGAAAAACTGCTTCTTGTTTGTTAACGTTTAAAAACAAGAAAGAAAAGCCGATCGATATGTTCTTCTTCCATTTTCCAATTTCTTTACAATCATACAACAGGCTCCATCGAAGGGTGTCCACAATCAAGGTTAGAAGGGAAGAAATCTGGTATTCCTATTGTGACATTATGGAACCAGGTATGATGTGTTTCCACGTTAATTGTTATGTGTTCTTTAATCTCATGGCAAGAGATCCGGGGCTTCATCTATGATATATTTTTTTTGGCCAACGGTTATATACAATTATAGATGAAATGTTAAAGGCGGTATAATTAGTTTATATAGTTTTTGGCATTTCTTTTTAACTAACATTTCCCAGTATTAGGGAACATTTTTAATAGTCTTCAATCTTGTTGCACCAGGAACTGAGATCAGATAGTCAAATGCATGGTTGAACATTCTGAGTAACCAAATAACACATTGAAAAGGGGGGTGGGGCAGGATTAAGGTGGTCGTACTACGCCTTTAAAATTAGGCTGGAAAAGTGAATCCCACATAATGGATGCTGAGGGTGGTGCTGGTGCACCGAACAGCATTCGACTAGTGGGCTACAGCAAAGAAACGAAGATGTACTATACTTTTAAATCAAAACAGTGGAGATCTAGATGATGGATCATCAGACTGAGTGGGGGTGAATTATTCTCTTGCACACTTACCAAGGAGAATGTTTTGTGGGTCCTAATACCATGACCCCACCCCTCCCAAAAAAAATAAAAGGGATGTGTTGTGTTGTGATGCCTTTGCATCTAAACTAGAGAAAAAAGAACTGAAGAAAATAAGAAAACAAAAGAGCGTGAAAGCAATGATAACTCGCCTCTGGGAAATAGGGCAGCTATTGTAAAGATAAAGAAATTATTGGTTGAGCTTTTTGGTGGTGGCAACTGGCAAGCGACTTGGTACCGCTATGAGTGTGCTTCATGAGAAGCGTTCTTCAATGCAATTTCTCTCCCCTCCTACCTGCTTGCTTCAGGAAGATGTACTTCTAAGAATATCAGAACTCCTGATGAGGTCATGAACCGGAAACCTGTTATATATATATATATGCGCGCACACACCCACGCACACAAAGGAAAGATTGGGAAGAAACAGAGAATTCATTGCAACACATTTGATGTTCTCAAATCTTAATAAAACTGATGAATAGAAGTCTTACCATCCATACAAATTATTACAACTAACACATTATACATTTATGTTTTGTTTTGCCAAGCCAACCAATGACACAAGTCGGTAAAGCTCTTCACGTTCCCATATCCTTGAAAAGAAGTAAAGAACACCGCTGGTGTTAAATTAACAAAGAAAATATCCTATCTGTTAGTAATGAATATTTCAATACAAGTCACCCACCTTAAGAAATTATAAGAAGTTAAACAAGCCAAAGTTAAGAAATAAAACCCATATTATTATTTTCTTGACCATCTACTTCTAATTTACCATGTTCCTCCACCCAACATCCCTGTCCAATATCCTATTGAATCTCCATGATCAGCATTTTGAACAATTCCATTTGTGCTAGATAAGTGCTTTAGATCTTCATAAGGGAGCAAAAGCCTTCCACTACTGTTTTCTTGAACTCCCTGAACGATTCCGTACCCACTGCTCGCTGTACCAAGACCATCCAAAGAAAAATTTAAATTTGGCTTGGAATCTTGAAGAGGGAACCCAGAAGCACTATATATTGTGTTGGGATCTTGAATCAGCATAGGCATGCAAGAATTCAAACCTCTTGAAGAGATTCCAGTTAACAACTCCAAAGGTGAGAGTTGAGATGTATTGGATGTAGAAGAAGGAGAAGAGATTTGGTTCTTGTTATTGTTTTCCAAGATTCGAACTTGCATCAGTTCAGAGAAACTCTGAGTTGATGGGAAGACAAGGTTTAGGTCTTTACTTTCAGGGGTCTTGGGGTTTTGAGTGGAAGATTGTGACATGCTTGGAGGGGAGACAAGAGCAGGCAGTTTTCTGGAAGAAGAAGACGATGATCTCTTCTTCTTTCTTGAACCACCACCAACAGGAATGTTTCTAAGAGAACCGCCTTCAGTCCAGTATCTTCTACAAGTCTTGCAAAGGTACCTAGGTTGTGTGAGACTGTAGTTGTTATAGTAGCAGAACTTGGTATCGGTTGAATTGCACCTTGGACAGTTCAAGGCCTGTTCTTTGCGAGGCCTTTTCTGTCTCTCTGAAGCTGAAGGAGAAGCTTTTCGGCATGCTGAAGGAGAAGCTTTTCGGCATGCTGAAGAAGAAGCTTTTCGGCATGTTTTTGTGGCTATCTCTTCTATTGGTTTCACCACTATCTCCTAAAGAAGAGAAGGCAGCAACGAGAAACAACAGAAGCAAAAAGAGGAATGAAAAATAGGCATAAAGAAAACCATACCATGAAGATGAAAAACCTGCACAGAGTGAAAGAAAGAAAGAAAGGAAGAAAGATAGCTGACAGAGAAACAAACATATACAAAAAAATTTGGCTACCTTTTCACACTTTTCCTACAAGGTGTCAGGTCGGAAAAGAAAAGGGGAAGGAGAAATAGCACCCCTTTATCTCTTTATCACACATTTAATGCACAAGCAAAAGCAAAAGAAAGAGATAAAAGTGCTTTATATGTGGATATGAAGAAATGATAAACATCAAGTCCAAATCACTGGGATGAGCAACCTGTTGCACTACCATATAACATATACCCTCCTCATCTTTTTCAAAAAAGAGAACGCAATAAAGCAACAAATCCATACAATTTAACTATGAATTTGACTTCCCAAAAATATAACCATAAGAGAGAAAAGTTCAACGACATCATCAAGAGCTAGCCATGCCGTGGATCTGTATATACTTTTACCTGTGGCCACTGAGCAGTATCCATGGATGAGATAGTGTCTTGAAAGAATAACTCAATTTCTGAAGGAGAAGGAGGTATAGTAGTGTTTGTGTGTAAAATATCTCTGTGTAGCACCTTGCTTTATGGTTTGTAGCTCCAGAGAGAGAGAGAGGTGCAATAGTGGAACGTATTCTACCCCTGGTTACACGGCTCAATTATTTGTTAATGAAGTGGGAATAATATTTTCCTTTATAAAGATAAATAACTTGCTTACTATGTTATACTGAAAGCAACATATGGGTATGATCTATAATGGTGGCTCTGCTGACCGCAGTCAGATTTTTCGTTCACAACCGTATTTTAGCTTTTCACGACATAAATTGCTAGTGATTAACTGCTGTGTGGAGTATGATTAATTTTTCTTAAATTGCACTCAATTTCGTTTACATATACACGGGAACCAAAGGTATGTACTATTTTTCCATTAGTTTGGTACATCATCAGCTTATGTTATTTTGATATGTGATTAATTCCTCATAAAGTATCCATGAGCCCTCGTTATTAAATTGCTTTTAATGTTAGAGATATTAACGCTCACATTATCAAAATGAGGTTGGAGCAGTGAGCTCGGCATTCTTAATTTAATTACCATAGGTCTTTTGATAAATAATATGATTTAGAAATTTTATTTAAAAAGGCCAGTACATACAGCATTGTTCATTTATAATATTTTTATGCTGATCAGTACTCCCATTATCTTTTATATTCAGGTATATTGAGATTTTTTAAATCCTTTCTTTTATGGATAACAACAACCTTTCGTTAATTAAATAGAAAAATTCACATAAGAGACGATGTCCAACTGATCAAGAATGCTGATAGATAGTACAACAGAACAGAAAGGATATTTGGCGACAAATATTTTCGTCAGTATAACTACAAAATTCATCGCAAACATTTTTTAGTGACAAAAAAAATGTTGAACATTTCATCGCAAAATTTTGATAGCAAAATATTATTGACGACCTTTTTGGAGCATTGTTGCAAATTATTTTTCACTTTGATTTATGGTATAATGCCAAAAGAGATAGATGCAGTTAAAATTAATCGTTGCAAACGACTATTCGTGACGGTTATTATTGGTGGCTAAAAATTAAGTTGTTAGCTACGTTACTTACCTATAAAGTTATTAGTTACGTTACTTACCTGTAGCTAATAATATATTGCGACAATAATTTTTACGTAGCAAAACATATTTTAGTCACGATTTTCAAAACATAGCTAAATCTTATCTACAACAATTTAGGTAATGTATTAAAAAATTTTGGCGACCATTTTGGAATCATTGGAAAATATTTTAGCTATGTTTTTTATTTAATTTTTAAAGAATTATTGGTGACATTTTGAATAACATTATTCACAAGTTTTGGTGATGAGCTTTGATTTTTTTAGTAAACATTCATATAAAAAATTGGATATTTAATTATGATTATTTTTAAGATTTTTAATCCTTCATATTATTTGTCATATTTAGATATTTTGATTTATAATTAATTAATCGAAAATTAAAATAAACAACATTTTACATAAAAATAAATGTCATTAAATGTTAATTAAAAAAAGCTTATGTACAAACTAAGAGTCGTTTCTATCGTCACCACTACTTTAATAATTTGAGTCTAGTATTTGTTTGAACATCTTTTCAAGCTTGGCCAAATTTTGTTTAATACGATCTAACTTTTGTTCATTACATTGTAACAAAGTCTTAAGCGACCAATTCTCCTCTTGAAGCATCGTTACATATGTTGGTCGCGATGAGAATGCCCCAATCAACTTAGGGTCATGCCTAAAACCTTTGATGTAGCATGATCTTATACCAAGGACGTTGTTACAAACGTCATCTACATTTGGCTCATTTCTGTTAGACAATGAGCTCTACAATAACTCTTGTATCTTATTCTAAAATTTAAAAAACAAAATCAATGTTTAATTCAAAAGTTAATAAACATAAAAATTAAACAAATTTTTAGACTTACATAATTATCCTGCGCTTCTTCAGATGTCAAACTTTCACCTTCCTTATAATGTATCAGTTTGTAGACTGTGATACTATCACACTCTTGTCCATATAGTTCCTTTTCACTCTGTTTTATGAAAACAAAATTGAAACACATTAAATAATATTGTATTAATTGATATAATTATAACTTCTAACTAAAGAAATTACAAATTCTTTTCAGACAACAACAAATAATTTAGAGCCTTGGTTGTGAAGAGTTCTCATTTGTTCTCTATTAACCTTGACTTTCTCACACTTTTCCTAAATACAGAAAAATAAATAGTCATTAAATGTGGCACAAGATTAATTAAAGAAAATGTCAAAAAAAAGAAGACAAACCTTAACGTTGGCAGAGGCCCAATAATTACACATTTGACTCCATTTTTCTGGAGTCATTTGTTCGAGAACATGTCTCCTTGCCTCCTCATCCGAAGGAAAAGATTTGTAGTATTTATGTAGTCAATAATGATGATCCTTCGCCCTTTGTTTCAACAGTGAACTCACACAGCTTGAAACTTCAAGATTCTTGATATCGACGATATTTAGTTTCATCTGTGAACAACAAGTAAAAGTTAAATTAGTGTTTAAATATTAGTTAAAAAATACATATAATTAAATAAATTGAAAATTTATCAAGGGCATTTGAAGCAAGTTGTCTTCCTTCAATTACTTGGCACACTTAAGGCAAGGCAATTCAATCCTAACAATGACCCCTAACTCATTGGAAAATTTTATTGACTGGACCTTGTCAACAAGACAACCTTGTGAGAGGTTCATATGAACAGACAACTTACTGTTCATTGCAATATTCATGCGATGCAATTCAGAACTTTTAGTGATACTTTTACCTATTTTTTTGACAATGGTATTGGAACCTGACAATAAGAGAATAATGATAAATGCATTAAACATGTAAATATATATTTGAAGATAAGTGAAATCATAGGTGGTAAAGAGTAACAATCCTAAAGCTCCCTTACCAGTAATTAAGGTAGATACACGTTGTTGCTGACTGGCTTCATTGGTGGATAAAGCCAGTTGTTATGTTTGATCTAGTTAGTGTGGAGAAGGAACATCTTCGTTAGTTGCCACATTCTTTCCCTTATTTCTATCAGATGCCATTATATTGAATATATATAATGATATTATTAAATGAGTTTTGAATGAAGTACCAATATAAAATAAGGAGAAAATTAAAATAACAACATAAAGAATTTGTCAAATTTAGAAAGTCCATCATTTATATACCTAGGTGGTGAGAAAATAATTTATCACTTGTTATTCAAAATACAGGAACAGGAATTAGATGGAGGATTATTTGATGTAGTTTAGTTAGAAGAGTTGAGCAAATTTTAATTCATAATAAACATGTCAAGAAGGTTTGTATTATAACACTCTTTAATCACTTCTCATCCTCAAATTATGATTACATTATCTCATGAATGAGACAAAATCATTACAGTACGAAAGATTACATTGACAAACATGATGAGTATGATTTCTATTATAACTTAAAAGATCAAAATTGTAGATCCCTTGATGGAATTATTTTGATTGTTTTCTCCAATCCCAAGTTAGTTAATTAACTATAATCATAAGTTAATTTAAATGGTGGCTTGTCAGTTTTCAAAAAATATAAACAACAATCTCATATAATTAACAACTTTTTCCCCTTCAATCATCATTATCATCAACATCTTCAAAATCATCATCACTAATTACATTATGATGCGACTCTTCATCACTATTATATCGAGCTAAAGCATCATCATTGTTATATAATTCATCCTCAATATATTCTTCATCTCTTTTGGCGATAAAATTGGCTTATACTTCATCCTTTTATACTATATTAGGATCAACATCTCTCCTATGGAATAAATATATATCTGTATCTTCTATTCGAATGACTTCATTATTCAAGTCCAATTCATTATTCAAGAATCGACTTAAAGAACTACCAATTGAGAGAAAGGGAATTTTTTACCTATCTTTAACACTAACCTAATTGATTATAAAATATTGGATTATTGGTCCTAGAAAATCCTGAGGT
This sequence comes from Erythroxylum flavicans, assembly GCA_027576715.1. Lineage (NCBI taxonomy): Eukaryota > Viridiplantae > Streptophyta > Magnoliopsida > Malpighiales > Erythroxylaceae > Erythroxylum > Erythroxylum flavicans. The sequence continues at coordinate 25,116,662 of JANZXP010000194.1, read as the reverse complement.
TGATTACTCTCTCTTGAGTTATAATCATTAACCTTAAATTTTAAACCCTAATCAGATTATAGAAATTTCTAATCTCTCAATTAACAATCTATTCAAAACCTTAATTAGATCTGAAGTTGTCCAATAAACTATCGAAAACCTATATGAGATCTCTCTTCACACAATTACCGATTTGATTAATTTCTCATTCTCATTAAATCATCTAATTCTTGTTAGCCCAATTTAATTATTTTTTATTCAATTAACCTTCTAAGTCTATTATCGAATTATGCAATCTTAGAAATCAATCGCAATGAATCCAAATAACATAAAAATAATCAGATTTTTATTAAATCAAAGATAAAAACAACTCGAAGGTGAGTTTAGACGTCCTCAACATTCAAATCCTATCATCAACGATTATTCCAATTCTATACATTAATAAAATTAAAAATACATCAGAAACAAGATCTGAATGGATGATGGAGGTAGCAACGTCGGGAAACCTCCTGTTTCAGAAAATACTTTACGTCGACTTCTTCTCCACATCTCTCTTCCTTCTTCTCTTTCTCAATCTCTGGATGAACTCTCTATAAGGTTTCTCAATGGTGGCTGATGCAAAAGCTCCTCATTTTCTTTGTCTTATTCTTTATATACCTTTTGTATTTTGAGTAGCTCTAGGACTTTTTTGGGATCCGAAAGGTCCAAAAACTTCCTTAAAACATGACTTTTCTGAGTGTATGCGTGCCTGCTCGACCTAGGCCACAATTGTGGCCCTGCAAGCCATGATCGTGGGCCATTGTTTCAGCCCGAGTGTCTCCAAGACTTCTCCATTCTTCGATGTTTACCCTGAAACACTAACGAATACATCAAGGTACCTTAAAGACATAATAATTAAGCTTAAAGACTTGACTAACCCATAAAAACACTTAAACATAATTAATTAACAAATTAACATAATTCTAACCTAAACACATACTAAATGATTAAGTTGACACTTAAATACATATCAAACTAAGCCCTAAAACATGATGCAATTCACACTTATCAAAATCCCCATACTTAAAATGTTTGCTTGTCCTCAAGCAAACAAAATAACAAACACACAACACACAATACAATAATGAGACAATGGCTTCAACTTTATAAAATAAATTTAATTTTAAACACAATCATTCAAGTTATTTTAATCATTAACATGCCAAATTTGCGTCTTGGGCCTTTGAACTACATATACATATTAATCAAAACTCAAGTGTTAAATTGTTTACCCTTTTCAATTGCACACATCTATTAATAATTCTTTGGTCATTCAGATTCTATCACTACTCCTAAGTATATCATGAAAAGTCAACTATTATATGTTCAGTAGGTTTTTATTTGAAAACATTTTTTTGTTTACTTTTTGTGAACATGGACTTAGTCTTTTTACACAGAGGCAAACATTGGTAATGAATGTCGATCCGATTACTCGACTAAGTCATATTTTTTATTAAGCTACTTGGTTGGAATGTCATTATAGCCTTTTTACTCGAAGGCACACATTTGTGATGCATGTCGATCCAGTTACTCAGCTATATCACGGTCTCAACTAGCTACTAGCTCTATTCATAACCCAAAAGCCAGCAGAATAGTTATTTATTTAGCAAACATGATTTTTTATTTTATTTGATTGCCTATCTTGTTGATTTAGCTACTTGTTTTCATGAAAAATACTAATAAAGCTACTTAAGTTGATAGGCCTCAAATTATGATTGAATGTGACAATTTAAAAGGTGACAAACTCACATTAAATTCTAATTAAGCTACATATTTAGCCAAAGACCCCAATACACCAATTTTGCGAGCTAATGATTCTTCACAACCTAAAAGGCTATGTTCAAAATTAAATCAATTCCAATCCATATAAGCCATTGACACATTTACATAATTCACAAAATGCAACCTAACAACTAACATACAATAAAGCAGATTCACACTCAAAGCAAGAACACATAACCTTTTCCACACTTAAACAACACATTGTCCTCAATGTGAGAAGTGGACAAACAAACACACAAGGAAAGAAGAAACATAAATTAAAGTAAAACAAAAAATAAAAATAAAGACTAAATTTAAAAAGAAAGGGGGTTAGAACAAAGCCTCATGGTGATGGACGCGGGGATAGCGTTGGAGGTGGCAATTGAACACCCTAAGCCTCAAAATAACAATGGATATGACGTATGTCCTGACTTTGACGTTGTTGAGTTTAGGCTATCTCCTTCATCCTTCTGGAGTTCTCCACAAGTGTATATGTAATTACCTTGGTGTTTGCGAAGATTATATCTAGTACTTTCTTCCAGCTCGATTCTTCTGTTTCTTCTTCTTCCTCGAATTTCTCACTGGTCAAATCCTTTTTTTGTTGTTGTTGAGCACTTGAACTTGCTTGACTAGTCCTGCCCTTGATGTGTGTCTTGGCACTAATATCCTAAAGTTCCATATTATGAGATTTCAGGATTTTGGCTCACTATAGTTGATGATGGTTCATGAATTCAAAACGGTAAACTGTGAGTCCGTTGCACTCAAATCCATAGTTATTGGCTATGGCCAAAACCAAGTAGCCCATTCCTAAGTTATTGCTCCTCTTCTTTCAAGCAGCAATAATGGCACTAAAGATGTGGGTGGTTGTGCAAACTGGGATGCTATGATCTATGCACTACAAGATGAAAAGTTCTTTCGTCGAACACTTGTTGGTTTCTGTTTTTTCAAATATGTTTTGACAAATGAACTTATGCATCAATAAGTGTTTGTGGCTCTTAATGATGTTGTTGTGTGCGTTCTTAGCATCGAAATGCTCTAACCTAGTTAGTTCATTCCAGTAGCGGTTAACACAAAAATCATCGTGCTAATCCACTACAGACGACTAGGGGAAACCATAAATTTCATACAAAGTTTCATAATCAAGCCTATAAGGTTGTCCCTGTAACCTAAACCACAATTCCCTTAGTTTGTTGAATTCGTACTGAAGGGATGTAAAAAATTCTAAGGTAAGTTCTTCGTAAACTGGGGATTGAAATTGAATGACCTGACCACATTGAATTTTTTCTGCTAAACTTTTGACCTTGTCTCGCAATTCTAATCTATCTAAAGTTTCAAAATGAAAATACTTTAGAACCATAATTTTTTTATTGCGAAGAGAATGAAAACGAGTACCTTCCTCATCTAAGAAGATCAGGAAAAGTATTTCGTAATAGGCTGCCCTGTTTCTTTTCCCTTGTCTCGAGACTTAGTTTCACCTCACTGATTGATCACACCCTACTGTTTGCTTGATACACGATATACTGGCTTGCGAGTTGGTAGAAGTTGGAAGAAATTTGGAAGTTTGAAAGTTGGGTAGAGAGAAGTGAGAGTGTTTAGAGGTTTAAAACTTAGAGAAATAAAGTAAAAATGAAAGTGAGTGAAAAAGTGAAGTTAGAAATGAATAAATAGGTGATTGGAGGGTAAAATGATAAAAATTGAAAATGACATTCGTATGCCCCTATTTTTACCCTGCTGCAGGCCACGATTGTGGCTTACAATTTACCACCAAATTTTTTCATTCATTTTTTCCTTTTATTCTTCTTCACTTTCCGAAGTCACTTCTTAACTTCACTTTCACCTCTCCTTGCTTACTTCCTCAATTATCTAATTAATGGCGAAGTCCTATTATTTCCCGATTCTATTTGGAAATGAAATAATCCTAACTACGGAATTCAAACTATCGAAAAATAAAAGGAGTTAACAATCCATGGGTTGCCTCCTATGTAGTGCTTCTTTTAACATCGGTGGGCCAACGCTTTTCTTTTATTGGAAACGTAGCCAAAATCAATTACTTCCATCCTTTTCATTCAACATCAGTTTTGTAGCTTATAAGTAAGCTATAAGTTGCAAAATAATCAGAAGGACAACGTTAATAACATTATGAAAATCAATTAAGCTCAATAATGTCCTTCTTTCAAGTGAACTGTCAACAAAACAGGGAATAACAAAACTCCTTGAATCTTCTACCGAATCCAATACTTTGTCCTGTAAGAAGGTGAGTTGCTCTCTTTCTTCCTTAATCACCTTCATCTCCTCTGCTTCTTTGGCTTCACTAGTAGAGACTTTCATAGCTTCTTCAAATTCAAACACATCAATTATCCTGAATGAGCTTGGAGCACCCCACCCCATCAGACACGTGTCCATATGCCCTTTAAACGTAGGTGCATATACCTGACAGAAATGATGTGCTAACTATTACACTTTCACTATATAGCATGGCATCAAAACTACTTCATAAATAACACAATTTTTAAAACCCACAAATTTCCTCATATCATTTCATAAACCATATTTACAATGTAGCATTACAACTATCATCCATGTTTGTACAATATCAGCCTATCAGAGTCTCAACTTTATCTACAAAGTATGCTACATGCACGAGAGATTAAACAAAAGTTAAACTAATCCTTCAGTCCCAGCTAACCGACTTTTGAGCCATATCCTCTATCCAACATCTGTGCAAAATATCTTTGAAGCAGTTTTAAAAGCTAGATCATCCCTCTCTCAAGCTTGAAATATCAATGTTACAATTTGGTTAAGTTTTGCGAACTCAGTTGAGTAACCATTCTCGATGGTTCACTCTTGACATACAACACACAATTTATGTTATCACATAATTCACATCATCTCAATTTTCATCATGTAATATCAAGTTCACATAGAACATATTTCAGGATCCATACAATTCATCATTCCATTGCAATTATGCAGATTATAATCATCGATAATCAATCACACATATTATACAATGAATGTCCTCAAAATATTGCAATCATTGAATTTATTCATATCATCTATATATACAATGCTTATAAGGCTCAACTTCATTTAATTACATTTTTGTGATCGAGAGCCTTTTTCACTGTCCCATATCTATTTTGGATACCGGGCTCTATAATACTATCCCTTATCCGTTGAGGATACAGGGCTTTTTATATACATTGAGCCATAGGCTCTTACCACCTATGTCTGAGCTTTAAGCTCTTTTTCACTGGCGATCACAACTGTCTTTATATTTCATGCATCCACCACACATATTCATTTTGTCACATTCGCATTCTTTCTCATTCACATTTGTCATCAAACTTTTAGTCCGGCATTTAACATGATAGTTGAGAATTATTTAGTCAATCATATTTACATTCAAGTAACAATTCCAATGTTCTATTCATGCATCAAATGCCTCAGACATTGAATGTCTGGAATTCCGTACGTATAAATCACAATAATTCAGTACACAATTTAACAAACAATCAAGGTGAGACCATCTTAAGTTACTCACAATTGCTCCTTTCGGCTTATTGCCTTGAAGTGCTGGCAATGTCTGGAAGTGGTCGCTCAATATGTTCTTCTATAAAAATGCAATCATATACAAAATTGACACATTAAGATAAATAGTCAATCATAAGCACATTCATGAATGTATCATGTATTATATATATTCAATGACAACTTTTCGGGTATATTTCCTTAATATACTTTATAAGCAATTACATCACCTTCCAAACATTCTTTAATCTCTAATACTCTTTACTCACTTTAAGACCTTTATTCAACATCAATTAAATTCATTTAAGAGCTCATTTAAACCTACATGCCTTATATGGTAACATCCTTTCTTGAATTGGGTTGAAAAACATCCAAAAAAAAACTCACCCTTGTAAAAAGCCTATCGGGTCACGATCGTGCCTGTGCATAATCATGACTTTCCTTATTTTCTGCAGAGTCACGATCGGGCTCATTCTTCAGCAGAGTCGGGGGGGGGGGGGGG
>JANZXP010000194.1:25081566-25099491 GCA_027576715.1 Erythroxylum flavicans | reverse complement strand
GCCACCCTCGCGGGGCACGGATCCGGGTATCACTGTCGATATCGGGTTCGGGTTTTGCGGGAGTGGGGTGTTACACTAATCGATGTTTTGATGATAATAAAACATAAGTGCTAATAATGATTTCACTATTTTGATAAGAAATAATATGAGAACAAGATGTAGTCATAAAATTAAGAAGGTACTTTTTGAAGATTATAAAACTTAAAACGTAAAGATTAAGCCAAAACTGAAAAAAAAAGATCAAGTTTTATCAAAGTTATTTTACATTTTATATTATTAATTATAATTTTACTTTATTAATTTGTTAATCTCAAAAGCTCACCTGGAAAAAATATTTCATCTTACTTTATTGTATGAGTCTTTTCATTTTTTAAAAGGTGTTAACTCTTTTATTTTCAAGAGAAAAACCTCTTAATCTTTTAAAAGCTCTTCTGGGAATATTTTAAGAAGTTATTAAATTGTAATTACATCAAAAAATTAAGTTTGAGCATTTGAAATGTTAAAATCATGTTTTTTAAGGGATTAGTCAACCTATATGGGTTAATAGTCGACTAATATAGGTTAAAGCTGTCAAAACTAATATATATAGAGTTTTTAGTAATAATAGTTGATATATTGATTGATTATTATCATGTTGGTTGACCAAAATGCCTAGTGGTAGACCAATGTACCAATGGCTAGTGAATATGTTCATCTAATGCACATTGATCGAACAATATGCTATACTAGTCAAATAATACTTTACAACTAGCCATTATACTGGCTAGTTCTTGTCTCTAATAGCTAGTAAGGATCCTAAAACCTTATAAATACATGTTTTCTCATTGACTCTTATATCAAAAAAGTATTTTGGTGTCTTTTACTTTCATTTCTAAGATTTTTTCCAATCATTTAAGCATTCATTATCTCATTTTAAGTGAGTGAGTCTTTTTGATATTATGAAAGTGATAAAGTGAGCCATTCTGAGTTGTAAGCTTCTATTAGGATTCTTGTTTATTGTATTCAACGGTGTTCAAAGTGACATTACAGTTTCTGTCCATTTTTGAAAAAGATTATAAAAGGTCCTCTTTGCCAAGTAAAGATTTATAAAGTTTGTTTTTCACCTTGAACGAAATTTATGGTGGAAATTCAAAAAAAAAAGAAGTCCTGGGAGTAGACGTAGGCAAGGATTGTTTATCAAACCAATATAAATCAATTTTTTTCTTCTCTTACTTTACGTTATTATTTAATAGCCTTGTTAAAATTCATTATTTTTCTTCATACTTTCATCTTTTATAAATTGTGATCTTTTCATATTAAGTTAGTAATATTTTTTGTAAAAACCTATTTCACCACCTTCTTGGCTGTCATTAAGGACTAACAAATAGTATTAGAGCTTTATAAGGCTAGCATTTCAAACGAAATCCTATAGCAAAGATTATTACTTCATATTTAGGAGCATCATCGTCATCTTTTAACCAAAAGGGATAAAACATTAGTAAAGCCCTTTTTTAAAATGGAAATCACTATCTATATCGAAAAACTAGAATATGATCTTTCTTAATGTTCGTAACTGTTTACCTATGAGAATTTGTTTTAAAAGGTCCCTTTATACCAATGAAAATCATTAATAAAAAAGTCCCCATGCTAATGAAAGAATAAAACCTCGAGATAAGTGATTAATTTTCTTATATAGTGGCTATACACATCTTATTTTATACATTAGGAAAAAATGAATTTAATAGGATCTCTATGTGTGAAATGATTTATAAAATTTGTTCATACTTTAGAAGTTACAAATGAGGGAAAAAAAGTAAAGGAGAGTAAAGTGAGTATACTAACAAGCCAATATGAATTGTTTCAAATAAAGCATTATGAAAGCATATCTAGCATATGTAGATTTATTGAAATTATTAATATCCGCAGAGGACTTGGAAAGACCTACGCTAATGTCAAAATAGCAAGAAAGTTGCTTAGGTCACTTTCTAAGGTATGGGAAGCTAAAGTGATTGTTATATAATAAGCCAGGGATATAACAACACTACTACTAGAGAAACTTGTTGGATCTCTCCTTACATATGAAATGAGGCTTTAATAAACACAAGAAGAAACAAATAACACTTTCAAAGAAAAAATTAAGGTTCAAAGCCTCAAATGAATAATTAGGTAAAGAAGAAGAGACATCAACTAGTGAAAGCAATGAAGAAGATATTATCTCAATTGCTAAAAACTTCAAGAAAATTTTTAATTAAGAAGAACTTTTTAAAAAAAGACTTTAAAGGTGGTAAGATAGATTCAAAACATAAATCAAATAATATTATTTGCTTTGGATATAAGAAACTCAGACATATGAAGTCTCAATGCCCTCTCTTCCAAGAAAATGACAAATATGACAGAAATGACAAGAAGGAGAAGAGGGATAAAGGAAAAAAGAAGACACTTGAATCCTCCACTGAACATGACACAAGTGACTATAAATTTGAGTTCCTAGAAGGAGATGTAACTCACAAATGCTTTATGGCCAAAGATGATGAGGTACTCTCTAACTCTAGAGCTTATGATAATGATAGTGATGCTTCATGGCCAAAGATGATGATGAGGTACTCTCTAACTCTAGAGCTTATGATAATGATAGTGATGCTTCATGGCCAAAGATGATGATGAGGCACTCTCTAACTCTAGATGATGATGATGACCTTAAAAACCCAATTTTCAAGTTTACAAAATGAATTAAGAAACTCAAAAAACATGTTAGGAGCTTAAAAGAGTTCAAATAATAGGCATGGAATTAGATATAGCTATAATAGTGTTTTGAACACTACAAATACCTTTGTCAAAGGATCGTATCTTTCAAATTTGATTATAGATTAAGTCAATCTTTGTTTAGTTCAGCATCACTTTTGATAAAAATATTTACATAATAAAGAATCATTGCCTAGAATGATAAATAAACATAGAGCATCCACATATAAGCATACAAATAAAACACATGAACATAAAATATACATTTGGTCTTACTCTAAGAGCAAACCTTAAACTTTCATGTATGACTCACAATATAGGCCTATAAGTCAACATGTTTAAGGAAGGAGTAGACACAACTTTTATGAAAAAGTATATGACAATATACAATCTTACTTATACCCTCATACCCTAATTAGGCTTCATAATAAGTATAATGTCATCACTTATGTTTACGCTCCTCATAAGCATCAATACAATGAAAGAAACAAGCCTCACACATACAATTATGCTAGTTCCTTTCATTACCCAAAAAAAGCATTAAATTCATTTGTCTAATAGAGAAAACATCATCACTCATTTACATATAAATGAATAAGGAATTCATTCGTGCACCAAAATCATAAGTTTCATCATCATCATTAACCCACATTGCACATATAACATGGTATGTTACTTTTATAGTAAATATAGGCATATTGACACATTTTTCTTCATAAATAAGTAAAGCCTTGAAATTGTAGGTTGAAAAGAAGAAAGAGACTACCAATCAAGGACCCAAGTTCATTTGGGTACCTAAAACAAAGTGATGACTTTGTTTTATAAAGGAGGAATAAAGGTCCATACATAGTTCATGCTAAAGGCACAATTTATTGGTTATTTTCATAAAGCATATGGAGTGTTTAATAAGAAGTTATTTTAAAGGGCTTATATATGATGTTTTTAACTAACCACCTTACCTCCAAGAAAGTATTTAAATTGTTATTATAGGATGTAAAGAAATTGGCCCTTAAAGAATAATCACCAAGAATTTTGAAATGAACAAATTGTTTATCTAAGTGAGGGAGATGAGAAGAATCAGACACTAGGTTGGAAGTTCAAGAAGAATCTCATTTTAATAATATCATAGGTAATAAATAGAGTTATTCAAAGAAAGGGTCAAGTCCTTTTTAACAAGAGATAATTATTAGCTCAAATGTTAGATATTTATCTCATCTTTTTTTTTTGGTCTTGAGTCTAAATCTTTAGTGATGAATGTCGGATTTACATTACGAATAAGGAATTGAATATTTTTAAAACTATATTGTTGACCTTAGCGCCTAGACTTAAAGTTCATATTCAAAATGGGAATATTGAGTTAGAATTTATGGATTCGATAATATCAATTGGTCAATATTTTTTATTAAATCTATAAGTGAGGATAGATTTTGCACAATTAAGAGAAAATTGGTTATGATTGATGAAAATTCTATGTGATTAAAGTCTCTTTCAATGATTATAATTGTCTTTGATTGACAGTTACATAATTTTATATGTGTTCTAATATTTTAAATTGAGTTTTCGAGTTGTTTCTCAAGTTTTCAGGTCATACTAATCGACCAATAATTTAGTGTGGTTGACCAATGTTCTCAAAATTATCTTTTTTGTCTTTTTAGTGAGTTTATAAGGAGTTTTGTTGATCCTCTAGTTGACCATTTACATAAATTGGTTGACCAATTTCGAATGGTCAACTAATGCCCCCTTATTTAAACTTTTTTTATTTTAGTGAGTTTGTAGCCTAATTGGTTGATAAGTGTGGTCAAATACAAACAAACACTGATCGATTAGTGGAGATGTGTGGTAGACTAGTCTTTAAGTTTTAATCTATCTTCTTCCTCTTTTCTTCTACTTTTTATCTTTGTTTTTTAATTTTCAAAAGCCTAGACAACTTAATCTTTTATCTGGAAAACACCATCTTCATTTCATAAGAATCAGGTTAGATTGCTTCAAATTAAAAATTCGTCATTCTTGGGTTTAAATATGAAGATTCTCAAAATTTTTCACAATTTTAGGTTATATTTTAAATTTTTGTGGTTTCATATTCAAATTAAAAGCAAAATCTAGATTGTACCATTTTAATTATATTGATACTTTTTTATTTTGCTCAATTTTGGCATTTTGGGCACTTTTTGATTTTACTATTTTTGGACTTTTAAAATTGTACTCTCCTTTATGAAATTGATGGTTGGATGTTGTATTCATGTTTATACTTGTTAGAATTTTAACCTCTATTTTTTTTAAACTTGTTATTTTTGCTTTTATTGAATCTTTTCAACTTACACATAATATCAAAGTTAGGGTTTTTAGAAATTAGATATAATTGGGAATGCTTTAATCAAAATTAATCTTTTTTTTATTTTTAAATGTCTAATAGAACTCTTTATTAAGAAAGTTTAGCATTCTTGATCAAATTTGTTTTGGTCTTTCCACCACGTTAGCTTGATGCATACTAATTTACATTTTGCATTTTTATATGAAATATTTATTTTTTATGATTTCAAAAAGGGAGAAAAATATTGGTGATATTAGACTTAGGACTACTAATGACATTCAAGAGGAGTGACTTTTATATATGTAGTATTTTATACTTGAGTAAATTCATACGATGTGTAAGTTAATGTATAGATATTTCTTTTACTCTTAATTTGTTGATATAGTATCTTTTTTACTCGATATTAAATTATGTTTTGTGCATGAATTTTAGGGGAGCTAATTATTATCATGAAATAGCATGTTGTTTATATGTGTAATTTTATTGTTACTCTATAATATCACAAATAGTTTATCATTATTAAAAAAAGGGAGATTGTTGAACTAAAGGAGGTTCTAATCAATGTTTTGATAATAATAAAACCTAAATACTACTATTTATTTATTATTTTGATGAAAAATAAAATGAGAACAATATATAGTCATAAACTCAAGAAGATACTCTATGAAGATTATAAAAGAAAAGATGAAGTTTGCAACTTACAAATTGAAGATCAAGCCAAGAACAAAAGAAGATCAAAGCTCATCAAGGTTATTTTATATTTTGTATTATTAACTGTAAGCTCACTTTGATAATGCATAAAAATTTCATATTACTTTGTTGCATGGGTATTTTCATTCACTAATAGGTGTTAAAACTTTTATTTTTAGGAGAAAAGAGTCATAATCTTCAAACACTCTTTAGGGAACATTTTGTAAACTGTTTAAATCATAAATGTATTTAAATAACATATAGGTATCTTTAACACTTATTTCTATATGTTCTCTAATTATTTGACCATTTATTATCTTGTTTTAAATGAGAAAGCCTTTTTGATATTATCAATATGGTAAAGTAAGCCATTTTAAATTGCAAACTTCCATTGGGGTTATTTATTATTATATTTGAGGGTGTTCAAATTGACATTGAGGTTTCTCTTCACTTTGTAAAAAGTAAAGGAAAAATATAAATATAAATATAACTAAGATTAACAAAAATAGAAATTATGAACTTCTTTGGAAACAACATCAAAAACTTAATCTAATTTGAATCTTCAAGCATATAGAGTCAATTGTAGCAAGTTTATAAAATTGAAGTACTTCAGAGTATCAAATCCCACAAGGAACTATGTCACTATAATTATTAATCCTATTTAAACAATAAATTAAATAAAACTATATTTGAGAAGAGATAATTAAACTACAAAACTCAAAAAAAAGTGTAAATCAAATAATGAAAGAAAATTAATAAAGAAAACATTAAGGTTTCGGGGTTCACTTATAGGGAATTCCAATTGTCATATAAGTTTGATTATATAGGTTAAAATAATAATTAACCTAAGATATCTATAGCCTCTCGCGAGTCACACAAGTATATTTAATTAGATAACTGCTATCTTTTGATAAGAAATTCAATAATTAATCTATTTAGTTATCACAATAGTCTATAATACTTTGATTTTCTATAGCTAAATTATTTATTCTCCTAGTGTGCAAAGAATATTTCACCTCTTGGTCCATCATATAATTTTTAAGATTGGATATATGATTATCAAGCATAAACTCATCAACTAAGAATAAAGAGAATAAATTCTACTAATCAAATAATGTATAAAAATTGAAGAATACTTATAAGCTACATCTTTGACCCTAACTAGGGCATCTAGCCACTAAACATAATAAAAACCAAATACAAACAAATAAATCTCTATATAAAGGAAAGCGTAGAAGAAAGGATTGATAGAAGTTATCACTGGCTCCTCTAATCTTGCTTTGAATCTTCCTCAAATTGCTAAGAAAAACTATAACTAAGAAAAACCAAATAAGGTGATTCTCAAAAGCTTTCCAAAAGTTCTCTAAGTTAACCCTAATATAAGTATTTATAGTTAGGGTTACAAAAGTAGAGTCTTAAGTTGTTTGGACTTGATAAATAATACATCCTCATAATATATGCCTAAAAATCGAGACCAACATCAATACTGATGTCAATTTTGTTTTGGAACTTTTAATAATCATGAGTTAATATGTTATTGGTGCCTAATTGATGTTAATTTTGTTTTGTAACTTTTTCCATAACATAGTGACAAGTTTGGCACCAGACTCAATTTACACTCTAACGTTGGTCCTATTTTATTTTTTTAACATCTACGACCATCACGAAAGATAGACACCTATCTCTATGTATGTGTGATGTATTTTATGCCTTGTTTACCAACTTCTCTACTATTTCAATCTTTTGACTTAGAATTGACCTTCATCTCTTATAAAAGTTGTCCATCTTATTTCCCGAACGATTCCAAAATCTCCAATTAGTTAAGTTAAGTAACCATGGATAATTTGACACAATTTGATATTTTCTCCTTAAAATCATCACCTACAAGACAATAAACTAAAACATGCTACATAAGTGCCAAATACAAAGTAATTTAACCCCAAATATATAAAATATAGATTTATTAGTGTCCTTAAGGAGACACCTTTATATAAAGTTTGAACTATATGATTTACATACTAATGTTGCCTCCTAGTAAAGTTATAAAGAAGTAAGGCTTATAAGATATTACTATAAAAGAATATAGAATATAGTCAAAAACATCAAAATACATGTTTCCATGTTTCTTATTATTAATTGATATTATGTGAAACATTATTCAGATTATTTATAAAACTAAAGTTGTACAACCTAACATAATAATAAGATATGAAATTTTTAAATAGTAACCTTTGATGGAAATCCCCATTTATCCTTATGTAGTTATACCAATAAAGTGAACATGATGGAGGCAATTATTGATACTAACTATAAAATTTCAAGCAAGTGATTACTTAAAGAAATTGGAGTAAAATTTGAGCTTATTTAAACACATCATGTTAGAGGGTAGAGGAAAAATGTGGATTTTTCTTTATTAATTTGCAAAAAAACAAATAAATAAAAGTTCATCTAAGTAATTCATTCACAAAAGTTAAGGGGAGCCTAAATTAGTTGCATAAAAAAAAGAGTAATACAAAATATAAAGACTATGAAAAAAAAACCAACACTAAAAGAAAATGGGCTAGCTAATTGCAATAGTTACGATTGCCAATAGTTCACACCACTTTATCTATATATAAAAGTCATTATTTAAATCGTACTCAATTATAAAACAAATTTATTAAATGGATGCATGGTAATATATATATATACACCTTTGTCATCAGATATTACTTAAAAAAAGCTTTCTATTAGATGGGTGGTTTATATGGTATTCACATTCTTAATATAAAAATATATATATAATATAATAGATGATTGTCAAAATTATAAAAAGTATAAAATTAACATATCATAAAGTATAAAATTTTATTTGAATATTTTCAGTACCTATCCAACTTTGGGCATACATCAAGGATTTCACAACTTTAGGATCATGTCAACTATGATAAAGACTTACTATTTGACCACCAGTACTAAAAACAAACTCAAAGTAATTGTAAATACTAAAATTACTAATATATCTCATGCAATTGCTTACATAATCGAAAATTGAGATCTATTTTTTTAACGTTCACTATGATAATATATTAAAATGTTCATCAATTGTGCTTATAGTATCCACTTCCAAATATTTATCCAACTTAATCTCACTATAAGAAATCTTAGTCCATTTTCTTTTATAAATTTCTTGAAACAAAGACTAAAACTACCAACTATACTTTTTGATGATGATTTTAAAAAGAAATAAGCCAATTCTAAACAACTATAATCTAGCTTTTTCCATTTTTGATTGATAAACATTAAATAAATCATATCAAAAGTGGATAATAATATCAGCATATTCTTCAGCCCGATCACCTATTGATAAAAAATTGAGTTCCCTCCATCTTATACCTTAGACCAACATAAAAATAACAAACACGATATCACTAATCATAGACTAATAATTGTCAAATTTCCTCATAATCTACTTTTCCAATGTTTAAATCACCTTATTAAAATAAAAAGAAATCCACTCAAATAATGCTAGATTAATATCGCATATATTATTTAAAAATGGGCAAAGTTGGATCCTTGGCTTTAAAGAATAACTAAGTAATAGTAAAAATAATGCTAACTTCTCACAAATTGCTTTGCTAACTCCCATTGCTCTTTTATCGACAAACAAATATGTTGAGAATCTCTTTGTCTTAACTCAATAGATATCTCAATGTACTTACTGATTTTAGAATCTTGAATGTGAAATTCCATCTTGTTGGACAATCTAGAACCAACTTCTTAATGCATGAAATACGTAATTGTCTTATATTTTTCTTCAAATTTTCAACCTGTTTGGGTATTGCAATCTAACATACTACACTATGCTAAATTACCTCTACCCTTTTTTTGTTTATCTCCAAGTCTTCTTTTACTATCAAGTTCAATATATACGCAAAAATAACACATATAAAATAATTTGACATCCATCAGTAGCTCTCAACCTGTAACTTAGTCTTCATTTTTAGTTATAGCACCATTTGTGCTATAGTTATCCAAAGTTATGTTTGTGAGCTTCATATTGATAATCCAATCTACTAGGCAATCAACCAATATTGTTATCAACCTTACTTATATGTGATGTTGGAACATAAATAAATCTCCCATTTAAAAATATAATAAAAATTAATTATAATATAATTAATGAAAAAATTTAAAAAGTAAAGAATATTATTATTACCTCAAGATCCAACTGCATAAAGTCTAATTGCTATTAATATAATGCATCATCACTACCATATAACACTTTTTAAAGTATGGTGTAATGGCAACTCATCTGGGATTACTCAAAAATATCTATTAATTCAAATTATTTTATTTTTCACAAATCTTAAAGATTTCTTTCTTCATTGTATTACGAGTTGGAATCTTGAGAGTTAAAGTGAGGTATCTTTTTTGCAAGAAATGTTTGGATCTCTCAAAATTATAAGTCATGGCAATCATTTTCACTCTTTGCTTTCATTACGTTGGGTCAAAAAATTTGACATATTAATTACATTTTTCTTTTGTTGTAGGAGTCCATATGTCTTTCCAAATGAGATGTTTAACCTTTAGGACCTTTAGCCAAAATATTATGCAAATACTTACATTCCACCTTATTAGCTATATTACTTGATTTAATCTTGAGAAGTGGTTCCAAATATTAATTCTTATCTTCAATTAACTATTTTCTTCAATTTGAACTATTTCTTTGCTTGATTTATAGCAAGGTACTTGATTGAAACTCTTCGTTGTGTTGCTTTGTGTTATTAAAGGATTAACTTCATCCATCTAAAACAATTATAAACAAGATAATAATGAAATAATTCAAGCTAAAAATGTAAGAGACAAATAGCATAATGTGGGAAAGAATATCAATAGCCTTATCAAACATTCCACAAATGATATAAAGTTTAGTCAATACATTTAAAACATAAGCAAGCACATTAGAACACTTATTATAAACTCCGTCTAACAAAGCTTCAAATAATGATGCAAATGTAGGGCCATCATCACTATATATAATTCATAACATTATACTTTTGACATGAAAATAGAGAACTCTAGGTAACACAAACATATGACTTATTTACTAAATTAAAACTTGTCTTATATTTCTTTTTTTTGGATTAATTTATTATGTAAAATTGAGTGGAGGATTCCTCTATTTAAGCAAATCAATCTAAACTTGTTTTTAATCTATATTATAATAGACTCCTTATTTCTTTTATAAGAATGGATATGACACAAGTAGACGATGTATCCCTAATACCATAACACATAAAACTTGAATTCAAAATTGAAATACCCACTTCTTTTCATCAACATCTTCTCTATCAATTAACAATGAATACTTTTACCAAATTGGCTTTATAAAAGAATCTACCATAGTCATGCATCCTTTTAGGAAGTCTTCAGTTGCACACAACTCAAGAAAAATGCATCAAGAATAATATGATATTGATGTGACCACAAGTAAGGGAAGCTCAAAATTTGAACTAAAATTGTTAATAATTCATTAATCAAGATATTACATATAAACCAAATCCATAACCAACACCATTTTAGGATAGACAATCTTATAACTACAAAGTACAAAGTTGTCAACTAATAAACATAAAAAATCTTTAAAAAATAAATACCCTACCAACTAAAACATTCTAAACATACAGGTAAATCAAACACTATAAAGTTGTAATCATAGTAAAAGCTAAGAAATAGAGGTGGAAACTAAAATACACTACTTTTAACTAAAAATCATGACCTAATAATTTGCCTTTAAAGAGATCTTGCTTTTATTACTATTGGTGCTTTTGGCTTTAAGTAGAAATGTTTTGGATCCAATCTATAGTGTCAAATAACCAAAAGGTATAATAAATGAGTTTAATCAAATACCCAAAAGCTAAAAAGAGCTCGTGTAAGATATAAAAAGAGTTTAAAGAACTCGTGTAAGATATAAAAAGAGGAAAACATTAGCAAGAAAAAAGGATGATAAGTGATTGATGGCATATTAGCTAAGTGAGAAACATAATGATAGAAAAAGTAGAAACATAGCGGCTAGGGCATAAGGGATTGATATGAGAGTGAAGAGTCTAGAGGTGCTAAGTAATGTCACACAAGGAGAGGAGTTGAAATAAGAAAATGACATCATTTTATTATATAAATAAAATGAAATTATTTTATATATGGTTTAAGTTCAAACTTTAGGATTAAAAAAAAGTATGAACCTAGCTTAAAGTATGATTAACTCAGACCATGTTCATTGACTTAGGTTTAGACCAGTTCATGGTCGAACTCAAACTCTTCTACTAATCTCAGACATGTTTGTTTTGTTAATTAAATTAATTCAACTTCATATTTTTTTTTATATTTGATCTCCGTTGATATGTCATCTACTAGGTGTGCTGAGGACTTTTTCGGGTGTAATGGAATTGGAAAAAATTGCCAAAGTCCTCATGCAACAATCAATTTTAAGTTTCAAAGCCTAATTTAGCCTTCCTTCGTGTTCATCGACCAATAAGTTTGTTTATTTTTAAGCGCCTTATGTTACTCATATAAGCACTCTGCAATAAAATTGCTTTAGAATTTCCCACTTGAAGCTCACAACAAGAACTTTCTCACAAAGCTCTCAACTCTCTTGGAGATGATTAAATGTGCAATATTTGAAATTTCTAGTTGAACTTCTGATAGTTGTGCATTAGTCTATGTTTTTCTAAGTATTTCGCACATGTTTTTTGCATAATTGTTAATTATTGTTGTAGTTTAAGATTCATTTTAAATGTTTTCATTTATTTTGATTTTCATTGTTGTTCTTTTATGTTTGATGTTAATCTAGGGTAAGAATTGATTATTTTTGTGTAGGAAGGAAGATTGAACAACTTGGAGATTAAGTTAGAGACTAAAGAGAAGAGGAGACATTTTGTTGCAAAATCCCACGATCATGGGAATCATGCCAATTCCCACGGTTGTGGGAACTTTAATCCTAGACATTATGTGGGGCTTAATTAAACTTAGGATTTCTGGACTATAAAATATAATTAAGCCCCTATGGATGAAAAAAAAAGACGAAACCTTCTGTAGAAAAGAGCCTCCTTGAGTGAAGAATACAAGTTTGGAGCCTTTAGGCAGGTGAAGATTCAAGGATTAACATCAAGATTGGGAAAATAGCACATCAACATCAAAAATTCCAAATTTTGGCAAAGAAGAAAAGAACTTTATTCAATTTTCTGTCAATTTTATCTCTTCTAATCTTTGTAGAATGTAATATTTGAGTGCTGGTGATGTTATGGAGACTATGATTGGCTGATTTATTTTTAGGGATTGCTTTTGAACTAATTTTGTTAAACTCCTATTTTATTGAATTAAATGAAAGTTTTCTGTGATGATTGTTGATTTTATTTCTATCTTGCAATAAATCGAGAGAGTAAGGTTATTTGTGTAAGATTGTACAAAAAGAGTTGGCAACCTATAGACTTACAATCATCACATTAATTGATTGGCCAGAAGAGAGATCTTGGCTAATTCAATTAATCACCCATAGGATAGTTTAATAACTACTTAATTTGGTGGAGTGATTGGGTAGGTTAAGAGATCGTTCAATTGACTTCTTTAAAGATTTGCGGCACTTTCCGATTCAACAAAATGTCCAATGATGCAGTGAAGCTAAGATTGTTTTCCTTCACATTGAAAGATCGGGCAAAGGTACGGTATAACTCGCTGAATTCGGGGCAGATTACCAATTGGGAGCAGCTTGCCCAAGCATTCCTCGTGAAGTACTTCCCATTGACCAAGATGACAAGGATAATCAAGGAGATCACAAATTTTCAACAGAATGATGGAGAATCTCTCTATAAAGTTTGGGGAGATTTAAAGAATTGCAGGGAAATTGCCCCCATCATAACCTTCCAAGGGAGTTCTTGCTGCAGACATTTTATAATAGCGTGAATCCGAGCATAAGAGGCACTATCGATGCAGTTGCTAGAGGTTCATTGATGAGAAAGACTGTGGAAGTAGCTCATGATCTTTTGGAAGAGTTGGCGAGCAACAGCTGCAAGTGGTATAGCGAGAGGAGCAGATAGGGGCAAAAAAACAAAAAGGTATGATACCCATTGACTCTATTAATGCATTGCAGGCTCAAATTACGGCTCTTATGAAATAGTTGAACAACATGTAAAGAGCATCTACCTCTACAGCTAAGGCAATGCAAGTGCAATATAAGCTATGTAGACAGAACAACCATGGTTCAGCAGAGTGTTTTCTGTTGGGAGCTGATGGTACCAAACAGGTAGGTTACTTGGGCCAGCCGCAGAGAGGTAATAATCCGGGGTGGAAAAATCATTCGAATTTTTCTTGGAGTAATAACAATGTAAGTGGCCAAGCGAGACCACAAAGACCTCCAGGATTTTAGTAAAACCGAAACGAATCGATGAAAGGAAAGATGGACAAGACAATGGAGGTCTTGGGGTCCAAACTGGCAATTCAAGAGGAGAATCAGAAGAGGATGTTTGCCAGCTAGGAGGACATTCAGAAGAGGATGGAAGCAAAATTTGTCTAGATTGTGAAGAACCATACATCATCCATCTATAATTTGAAGGTTCAAGTAGGTCAACTCGCTAACGCTTTATCTTCTAAAAATGCAGGTCGCCTATCGAGCAACACCGAAGTCAACCTAAATGAAAGGATCATGGCCATCACGTAAACTGAGGAAAGGGAAAGTGAACTTGAGAAGGAAAACAAAGCCAAGAGAGAAGTAGAAACAGTTTTCGAAGTCCTTACTAGTGAGCTAGCAAGTGAGCCGATCAAAAAGCCTCAATTTAGGATTCTGTATCACATCTTTGCTCAAAGGAAGTCTAGTTCAAATAGAGCAATGAAGAACTGTAAGGAGGTTGAGTCAAGAAAAATTAAGGACATAACGAATCAGCTCTAAACAAAGCTCACAGTCAAGGAACCGGTCAAGAAAAAGACGAAGGAGCACACAATAGGAGGCAATCCTACCATAACACAAAAGAAAGAAGACCCAGGGGACTTCTTCATTCCTTGCAGTATAAATGGAATTAGCATAACTAGGGCATTTGCAAATTTAATAGCTAGTATCAACATGATGCCCTACACTTTTAGTCAGAAGTTGGGTTTAAGAGAGCCAGAGGCCACTAAGATATTGGTGAAAATGACCGACAGAACAGTACATCAGTCGAAGTGGATCATTAAGAATGTGCAGATATAGATTGATAGATTTATCTTCCCTACGGATTTCTATATACTGGATATTGGAGAAGAAGTGAAAACCTCAATGGTTCTTGGGAGACTATTTCTGGTTACTTCTCGTTTGATCATTGACGTCGATGGGGGAGAATTAACACTAAGAGTAGGAAAGGAGCAATTAACTTTCAAGGTGTCTAAGAAAGACTATCGTTCTCCTTTACCCCGAGCAGATGTCAAAGAACCTGAAACCCAAGGTGGATGGGAAGATATTGAGGACCTTGGAAGCGCATTCAGAAAGAAACGATCACGTAGGAGAAGGCGAAGGAAGGAAAACCATAAGGAAGGTGGAATCCACACCAGGGTAGCTTGAGTACAAAGCTTGAGATCGGTTTCTGCACTATCACTGAACCGTTTATTTGAGCCACCATGAGTAAAAAGGAGAGTCGAGCTACTAATATTAATAGAAGCGCTGCATGGGAGGAAATCTATGAAATTTTATTTTCTTTTGATTGTCTTTGTCCAATTGTTTGTTTGATTCATTCAGTTAAGTTTATTTTTGATTTGAGTTTTATTGGTGTTAATTTAGATTTTGTTTGAATTTGAACTTTTTTTTTCAAAATTCTTGTTGATAATATTATTTTGATGTGTTTGTAGGTTGTGGGATCATGGAGAATACCTGTTAAGCTCGGAAGAATGTTTAAAAGTGGAAGAATCATCCCATCCCACGATCGTGGGAATGGGAATGGGAGTGTTTCCCACAGTCGTGGGAATAGAAGTGATTCCCACGATCGTGGGATTTCTCTCCAGGGAATTCTATCCGAAGGAAAATTTAAATTTCGCTCCCCCTTTTCTTCTTTCATTCACTATTAAAATTTTCACACTTTCTCTCTCTAACCTACAAAAGCTCTCCTCCCACTCTCTAAAATCCTTCATTTTCCTCTAGATTCTTGGTATTTCTTCATCTCTTTTCATTAATCTTACAATCCTTCACTCTTCTCATGCATTAATTATTCAAAAACACAAGGATTTAGGTAAGATTTTTCTTTCACTCTCTTAAATACGAATTCGCCCCTCTCTTTCTTATTTTTGTAGGTTTTCTTCTTACAATGGCACCAAAGAAGATGGTGGCTCGAAAGCCAACTGATGAACTGCGACTTCAAGTCTCCAGCAAAGGTAAGCATGATTTAGTGGCAGCTTATTGTGCTTCATTTCCAATTTATTCAAAAGAAGAAGGTACGTGTTTTCGAGACCTTAGGGATAGAGAATTAGTCACTCCTCAGTATTTTGATTTTGAATTGTCAGAAAACATAGAAGTGAGGCAAAAAATTGAGCAACTAGCTGCGAACATAGGTTGGAATAGGTTTGTTCGATGTGACGTGCCTATTTACCCTACTATGATTATATAATTTTTCACTACAGTCCGCTATAACCCTAAAATGGATGTTTTCTAGTTTAAGTTAGCTAGCAGTGTTCTTAAACTTAATTATCATGTCATGCATGAAATTTTTAACTTGTCGAATACAAAAATTCTAGATGATCACGCTGATTTTGATGTCGATAATTATTGAAAAACTCTAACAGGTGAAGAATATTTTGATTCTCGCAATGCACCAAATTTGTTAATTCGTAGTGTCGAGCATTTACTTTTGCACAAATTTATGGTTTTAATAAAACTTAAAGTAATAAATGCTCAGCCAAAGAACTTTTCTTTCTATAGTGCATGGGTCAAAAAATAAAAATCAATACGCCTTCTAGGATTTTTCGATCAATAGTGTGTGTTGTGAATAAAAAGAGCTCTTATTTTGGTATGTCTCATATTGCTTCTGCTTTAGGTTTGTTTTATAACTTTAATGTGGAAAATGTGCGTACAACTCAATTTGATATGATTGAAATATATTATTTGAGGTGCTCTGAGATTTTGAAGTTCCATTCTATGGAACTCCGAAATCCTCAGACGCTACTGCAGTAAAGAACAAGAGGGCCAACGATGTAGCTGCTTCCCGACTCTCCACATCCCGTACTGTCTTGGAGCCAGAAGAAGAAGCAGCAGAGGAGGAACCAAGTGCACCGGCGGAGGTCGAACGATTTCAACAAATTCTCAACCAGATGGTCTCCAATTAGTAGTAAATGACATCTCAAATCAACTAGCTCAGCACCCAAATGTCTATAAGGAGTAACGTTACTTGAAGAAGAAGTTCCTCAAATTCTTTCAGAGGAATAATTTTGAAGCTCCTTCACCAACATCGTCGCCACCATCATCTCTATAAACTTTTCTTACCCTTTACTTTTAAAATTTGTTATTTCTTTTGTTTGGTTTCATTTTATTTTTGTTTGGTTTCATGTCATTTTCTTTTGTTTGGTTTGCTGTTATTTTTGTTTGGTTTGTTGTCATTTTTTGTTTGATTTGATGTCGTTTGTTTGTTTCAATTTCTTTTATTTGGTTTGATTTCTTTTGCTTAGTTTGATGTCACTTTTCCTTATTTGGTGATTGACTTGTCATATTGAGGACAATGTGATCTTTAAGTGTGGGAGCTGACATTGACTTTCTCAATTGCATTGTTTGCATTCTGTTAAATTTGATGCATGTTTAGGTATATCATGTATTTTGAGTCAGCAATGGAACCGTACTTGAATCATTCTGATGGATATTGCCATAAGATTCTGTCATGATAGTTAGAATTAGATTAAACGCATGCTTGAACTTAGATTAGGCTATTTGAGTAGAAAGTGAACCATGCAGAGTGATGAAAAGTAGTTGGTTACATAAGCTTCATAAATAGACATTGGAGCAATGAGGTAGTGTAGAGATGCATAATAAGTTTTCATTGAGCCAGTGTGAGGATTGAGCCCATATGACTCCATCCATAGTTATTCTATTTCTTTGTTGAGTGATACTTCCTTAGGTTATTACCTTCAAAACTTACTTTGAATGTAACACCCCACTCCCGCTGGACCCGAACCCGATATCGATGGTGATACCCGAGTCCGTGCCCCTCGAGGGTGGC
>JANZXP010000194.1:25018038-25081466 GCA_027576715.1 Erythroxylum flavicans | reverse complement strand
CTTGCTATAAATATGAAAATATTTGGTATTTGACACCCTTATAATCAAACTTCTATGTCATGTCTAATTATTAACACTAATAATAATAATTTATGATAATGATTTATCCATTTAAAGGCCCAATCACATTACTAAAATCCTCTGTCCAATATTAAGATGACTGTTAGATAGTCTCTAAAATGCTCAAGACGATATCGTTTTGAGTATTAAGCAGGGTTAGGCAGATTAATATTGAACAGAGAATCCAAACTCTAATCACACATTTACAATCGAATTACACTAATTTTATGCATATTTGTACATATTAGAAAGCTCTAAAAGACAAACTCAACTTATTTCGATTAGACAACTATACTTAACAGGGATGACATCTTAGCCCATATTTAGTTTAATCCAATTCGAAGTCAATAAACTTAATTTAAATTGATCAAGCTTAAAGTTGAGTTTGGAAATTAAAATTTTAGGCTATGGGCTATTATATCAAGTCCAAATTGGAATCCAAAATTTTCAAATTAAAACCACCTAATTTTGAATAAAAAAAGTTATTTTTAAAAATTTAAAGTAAAAAATAATTAAATTCGATTAGTCAAAACATAATCAGGATTTAAAATAATAAAATCCAATCTAATTCAGATTTGGACCCAAGCATAAAATTTTGAGAATCGGATCCACTTGGACACCAAATTTGATCCGTCACCAATCTTTTTTATTCTGCTAAAATTTGATTTTAGCTTAAAATTAAAAAGTACCAGAACAGAGCAATCTCATTGGTCCTACTATTAAAACACAGATTGCAATTTGTGTGCCTTTCTCTAAATAGCTAATGATCGTAGATTTAATTTAAATCTACGGATCAGATTCTTCCTACTAAATGCTCAAAGTTTCCAGTAAGTACTTCACCTCCCACCTCTCATCTATAAAACAACCCCATCATTTTTTCCTACTCACAACATATTTTCGTTCACTTTCTTGCTCTTTCTCGATATCCAAAAATGTCTCTTAAATTAATTCTCATTTCTTCCAATGGCTCGTACAAAAAAAACAACAAGAAAATCCACTGGTGGCAAGGCTCCAAGGAAGCAACTTGCCACTAAGGCTGTGAGGAAATCGGCTCTGGCCATCAGACACGTGAAGAAGCCCCACAGATTCAGACTAGGAATTGTCACCCTAAGAGAGATCAGGAAGTACCAGAAAAGCATGAATTTGTTGATTAGGAAGCTTTCGTTCTAGAGACTGGTTAGGGAAATCGCCTAAGACTTCAAGACTGATTTGAGATTCCAGAGCAGTGCCATCGCAGCTCTTCAGGAGGTAGCTGAGGCGTACCTTATTGGGTTGTTTGAGGACACCAATTTGTGTGCAATTCATGCTAAAAGAGTTACTATAATGCCTAAGGATATTCAGCTTGCTCGTAGGATAAGAGGCGAAAGGGTTTAAATTTTAAATTGTTTTGGGGATTTCAATCTTTGCCCTATATCTCTTCGTTTCAGATATTTACTTTGTATCTTAACTTTTTAAAAGTTTTTTAGGTTAGTACATGTTGTTAAGAGCGTTTTAACGTGAAAACAAATGGAAATGTAGTGGTTTGTAGTGCATTTGGTAATGCACCTTATGTGTTTGTCAAAAGTCTTCTTGTGTCTTTTCAAGTTTCAATCTCTCATGACCCAAATTCTTCTAAAACCTTAAGTTGTCAGAATTTGAATTGTTTATGATGACCAATCTCTATTATCTAACATCCTTGCAATTGATAGTATCATGATTAAAATTAAAATTAAATTGTTAAATTTAATAATATTATTTGTGACAAACACATTAGTGATAAATTAATTGTAACGTATATTCTTTATTTAGTAACAGCATTATTGTAACATATAACTTTCATATTTGTGACGAAATCTGTTAGACAATATAGCCACTGATGCAAATTTCTTTTACAGCTAATGTAATTTCGTTGATGAATTGATAGTTTTATTTGTCATATTACTAAACACATTAGTGACAATACTTTTTGTAAGAACCAATTTTCATTTTTGTGATGAAATGATGTTGACACTTTTTTATTAAAATATTAATGACCAAGAAGTAATGGACACTGAAAAAATTATTAGTGACAAATATTTTGTCACTATTATTAATTATTTTAGTGGCGATACTGTTGTAACATTAAAATGAAGTATTTTTACGACTATATTTGTCACTACTTTATATTATTTGTGTCGACAAACTTGTCATAAATATGTAAAGTTGTTGTGACTATAAATTGTTGTTACACATTTCATATTTTTAGTGTCGACACTTTTTTCACAATATAATCAAGTTTTGTTACGACTTAATTTGTCACTACTTTATATTATTTGTGTCAAAAACTTGTCATAAATATGTAAAGTTATGGTGACCATATAGTTTTGTCACAAATTTTATAAGTTTTAGTTACAATATTTGTGTCACAAATTTGTTGCATAATTATGACCATTTCTTAAATTAGTCAATATTTCATTAGTGACGGGAGGTGACGACTTCAAAGATTGGACACTGTTAATAATAGTGAATAATATTTCTACTTTTAGTGACAACTTTTACTTTCACTGAAAATACAAGTTCTTGTAGTGAAATTACATGAGGCCTTAGGTATTAAGCTGAATTTTAGTATAACTTTTCATCCTCAAACAGATGGACATTCTAAAAGAGTGATTCAGGTGCTAGAAGATATGTTTAGGAGTTGTGTTATCGATTTTAAAGGAAGCTGGGATAAACACCTCCCATTGATTGAATTTGCATACAATAATAGCTATCAAGCAAACATACAGATGGCACCGTATGAGGCTCTTCATAGTAAAAAGTGCAGAACACCCTTATATTGGACATAACTTAGTGAAAGCAAGATCGTGGGTCCAGAATTGATAAAGGAAACCTAGTATAAAGTTAAGCTTATAAAGTAAAGGTTGAAAGCTACTTTTGATCGCTAAAACTCATATGCAGATTTGAAGAGAAAGGACATTGAATATGCTGTTGGTGACAAGGTTTTCTTGAAAGCTTCACCATGGAAGAAAGTGTTTTGATTTGGTAAGAAGGGTAAGTTAAGTCCTAGATTCATTGGTCCATTTAAGAGCATTGAGCGCGTGGGATCAGTAGCCTACAGATTAGCATTGCTACAAGATATAGAAAAGATTCATGATATCTTCCATGTGTCTATGCTAAGGAAATATCAGTCTGATCCATCACATATTATAAAACTAGAAGATATTGAAAACCAAATCTAACCTACGAAGAGAAGCCGATCAAGATTCTAGCAAAAGATACAAAACAGCTAAGGAACAAGATAGTTCCACTAGTGAAAATACTATGGACGAACCATGAGGTCAAGAAAGCTACATGGAAACCTGAAGAAACCACGAGAAAGTCTTATCCACGACTATTTGACACAGGTAAATTTCGATGACAAAATTTTATTTTAGAGGGGAAGAATTGTAATGTACCAAAAATCTCGATTTCATGAATAGTATTTTTTTGGGTCATGTATAGTATATTGAGGTGAATAATGACACTCGAGATCCAAACTGCATTTTATTTTGTTTGGCATCAAATAATTATGTTCAAGGATAGTTCGAGGATCAAATTAGAGCTCCAAACGAGTTCATTTTAAAGGTTTGACTAACAGTTGACCAATGGCCAAAGTTTGACCTGAGAAAGGGTAAAAGTCAAACTTGAAACTATTAACGAAAATAAATGATATTAATTAAGGTCTTTATGCGAGGTTAATATTTTTCTTAGGGGTATTTTTATTGAGAAAAAGAAAGAATGAATAAAAAAAGGTTAATTTTTGAAAAAGAGAATTGGAAAACTTTTAAAGAGGGACCACATGACATTTTTGTCAACTTCCCATTCTCTTTTTCTCCAAAACATTCCCTAGAATACCTCTCTCCTTTCTTCTCCATTTCTCTTTTATTTCTTACATTTTCAAGCCAATTTTCTTTAGTTTTAACCCCCAAATCACCTATTAAACATTAAATCATCAACCTAGGGTCCCTAAATTCACCATATCAACCAAAAAAAATTGGGAAAAGATGAAGAAAAGGAATATGGGTGTTCTTGATGAATAGTACTCAAATATTTATAAGGTTAGTTAATGGAGTTTTAATTTTTTTAGTATATGATTTTGATGTAGTTGCATGTATTGATGGACAAAATACATGAAATTGAATTTGTTATGGAATATTATAAAGATAAAGAAGAGGAATTGAAGGGGAGAGAGAAAGAGAAAGAGAAAGAATAAGGAATTGATGATGAAATTGAAGCTTATGGAAGTTTAATTTGGAGATTTCGACACCAATTTGGTATGTGTTCTTGCAATTTTACTTTTTTCTAAAAATTGAGTTAGGAAATTTAGGGTTCTTGAGTAAAATTGGGGGTTTATGAAATTGTTATTAAAAATATTTAATTAGATGTTAAATGAAGTAGTATATGTGATTAATTGAGATTTTGGATTTATAATTTGTATTTTCCTCAATTGGCATACATTATGTTTGAATTGAGAAACTTGATATATATGTTATTTTTGACTAATTGGTGAGATGAATACGTCTTAAATGTTGTACGAATTAAATTAAAACCAATAACAGAAAAATAATAACATTAAAGAATGACATTTACTTTGGCTGAATATAGAATAGCTTGCATTGGTTATTATGAACTTTTATTAAGAAATTTTAATGGAATTTAATTAGATTTGCTCTTAGTAAAATAGATAGGAATTGGAGGAATGCGATAAGGTTGACGTGCCAATTGGGGAGTTAGCAGTATTGCGTCATGATATATGTTATTGGACTATATGGCTCCGAGAGCTCGGTTCCGGTATAAGATATTTGATTTGGGTTATGAACTGCATGGTTTCCAGAGCTCAGTTCCAATATGAATGTATATAAAAAAATTGATCATATGGTTCCGAGAACCGAATCTTGCAATTTTAAAAATCCCCCTTATCTGGCTCGGTGATGCAATTATGATAGATTTTACTTTTGGGCAATTACGGAAAGCAGATAGATGTATGATTAATGATTAAACAACTTCAAATGAAAGTAGTAATTGAATGTACAATTTATTGATGATTGTATAATTAGACATGAATTATTAAAATAAATATATGCTTGTATTTTGTAACTTGATTTTAAATTCCTATTTATACTTAGAAAGAAATGAAGATATTTATATGTGAAAAAATTATATATTATGCATGTTATGGTTGAATGAATTGAATTGAATGTAAAATAGAATTGCTTGAACATCTCTAAGCCTATAGCTTAGCGTGTGAATTTTCTTTCTGCGTGTAGGTTTTGAAGAGAATTAGAAGAAGCTATGGTGGATCTACTATAAGATAAGAGTCACATAGAGGATTTCGAAAGAATTGGAGGTGGATTTACTACAAATTTTTATTTGGTTTTTGGTTATGACATGTACTCATAAAGAAGTGAAGAATCTTACAAGATTTTATTATCAATTATATATGAATAAATAAAAGTTATGTATGAAATTTGGTTTTATCAGAGGATGGGTAAATCATTTGACAAGGAGTTTGACATGAATATGGATAGTTGATTAACATGCATGAGAAGTGTATTGAAGTTTCTTTTAGGAGGTTTTAAGTAAATATAGAAGAAATTATGTCAAAATTTTATAAAGTGAATAGTAATTGCTAGATTAATGAGGTTTTAAATAGAAAATGTTGTAGTCTGAAGTATTAGATATTTAAGAATATGGTAACACTCGGTATGCTGATTCCATTATCGGGTGTGGGGTGATACATAACATCTTTAATTCCTCTTTAACAATTAATAATTTCCTGTACTAAGTAAAGGAGTTAAAGCATAATAAATTATAGCTTAATCCTTTCTTTAAGACTTGCTCAAAACCATTACCTTCAACCAAGTAATTATTGAATCTGTAAAAGAAAGTGCCTTATCTTTGGAGGTTCTGTAGTAGAGTAGGCATATGATCTGAAATTAAGGAACTACTAAAATAAGTTAAACTTTCATACAAGGTCATAATTTCTTTACAAAAAACTAGCACCTATATTGTTTATTAAATCTGATATAAAATTGATCTTCAATCTTTAGATCTACGACTTGTAAAAGACTTTTGCAATCCCTTAGATCAATTATAAAGTTCCTAATACAAACATTTCCTTCAACTTCTGAATTGCACATGATGCCACTAAAGTCCCTATGAATCACATAAGGGGTGTTGGAACTAGGTTTAAATTTTGAGAGCTTGTCCTGTGAAGAAGCTCTGTATAACATCATATTATAGGCATATACAAAGTGACCTAAAATTTGATTTTTTGATCCAAAAAATGGACTGATAAGTTAATCATATAATTAGTAGAAGAAGAGTGTATGATATCCACTTTATTGGGATACAAAAATTACAATTGTTCTACCATTGTAGTGAGAGCTATACTTGGTGATTACTTTTTGATCCTTTTGAATGAAACTCATCTGCATATAATTGTTCTCCTTCAATTTTGTTTCAAGTAATCTAACTAAAAAAAGTTTAGTTTCATATAAATAATATTTAAACATTTGATATATCTTAGGGCAATTCAATCCCTTAACATTCCAAGTAAAAATTTTCACAAAAAGGAGGTAGGAGAGTTGGAGCTAAGATCCTTATTCTTCCTTTTGGATTTTTTTCCTTTATAAAACTTTAGTAGTTTTTTCTAGATCCACAAGAGTAGCATCATTTTAAGTTAAGGGAGTTTGCTCTTCTAGTGTTTAAGATTCCTGAGGAGGTTATAAATCAAATGTCTTAGTAGATGAAATTTCCACAACTTTCTCAACTTACATTTGGTCGGGACCAAAGATATTTTTGATGGTTTTTGGAAATTTTTAGTTCCATTAAGAGAAGAATTAGGGATAAGTATTTCAACATTTTCAGAGCATTAAAGTTGAGCATTAGATACACTAGGGTATGGAAAGAGCATCTATCTCGATAGAAATATGAAAGTACATAAGCTCATTGTTATCTCCTTTAGCAAACATTTTACCTGTAGGGCCAATTTTTTTTTTTACCTTGTTGAAGTTGATCAAGCCTTGATTGATATGACACTCTAAAATTATCTTGAAATGTACTATCATCTTCTATAAGTATTACAATTGGGATCTCCTCTAGTCCTCCAGTAGTGATAGTTGAATACCAACTATGACGCATATTATAACATAGTTGATTCTTTTCAAATTGGTAGTGGCTTTATCCATGGATATTAGCTTCCAATATAGCTAGTAAAATAACTTAGGCCTTCAGTGGTCAAATACTATGGAGATTAATCTTTATTAGAATCTGCTTTTGATGAGAGCTTTTAATTAAGAGACATGGTCTCCATTACTAGAGAACAAGTGGTTTCCCATTTACCTACCATAAACTATTATGCAATATAAGATAAGCACTTACTTTTTAGATAATGTAAAGAAGAAGATATTAGCTTCATGACTAAGACCACCTTTATACTTTTCTTTATCTAATTAAAGATAGCCCAAGAATTCATACTAGGGAAAGCAGGGCACTTATCCAAAAAGAAACCAACAAAAGTGGAATTCCATCTTGACACTTTTTCTTTAAGGACCTTAATTGGGGGAGCTACTTAAGGATTACCTTCTAAGTGCAAGTGTGAGAAGAGATACTAGTTCAAGTTAAGGAAAAAGTCCCCCAAATCTTGCTTTCAGGTGGTCTTAGTAAATAAAAGAGAGTGTGGATGAGAAGCTAAGAGGTTAATTATATTGCTTCATTTTTAATGGAAATGGTTACTTGCTTTGAAAAATTAGAATGAAATTTTTGCTTATCCCTAAAGATTTTTAATGGTGTAATACTATAGATAAAAGTGATTGGGATTCTAATAATAAGAGGTTGGATGTACTAAATAAGAAGATAATGCATATTATGCTTGGTTTATTTGATATAAATATGCTAAATAATGCCTTAATATATTTAAAATACTTCTGATATTTGGCATATAATTAAAGTTACATATGATGAAATTAATGAATTAAGAAATGTAGAAACAAAGGTGATAAGAAAGAGAGAGAGGATCATAAAATAAGGAAGGAACAAAACATGGTAGCTTGATCTTCTCCAATTGAGGGCTCCCAATGAACCTATTACCCCTCAACATCATAGCGTGTGATACTCTATAAGATTCTCAACTTTTTTAGGCAATTAAGTAGGTGATCTAATAATAACATTGGCATGTAAAGCAAACTAGGATTTAAGGATCTTGCTATGGGTGGCTATAGACTATCCTTTAGAGCTAAGTTTCCTGATCACATCTTTGAACTCCTCATTCTGCTTAACTTTCTTGGTTAATAAGTTCTCTAGCATAGACTCTAGGCTAGGTTTATGAGGAAGGGGGGTTATCAAATATGGGTTAGAAATCAGGTAGTTGCATATTATTATGAGGTGTAGGGTTAAACTTGTTTTCATAAGAGAGGTATGAATGGTTCATTTAATCAGGATTATAGGTATTAGAGAACGAGACATTCTTCTGGTTAGGGTTGTTAATGAATTTAACTAGTTTAATATTAGATTTATGAAAAAAATTGGTTCTCTAATTGATAATCTATAGCTAAATGCCCTGCAGATCCACATATATGATAAACTACATTAATATCACTGACAAAGTTAACATTTATATGGTTAGAATTTTGAGATAATGTAAACACTTTAGTAACTAGAGGATTCAACACATCTAGGTAATACTTATTTGGAACCTTGTAAGGAGTGACTCTCTTGTTGGACCATTTTAGTGTTTTAAGCTATGCCCCCAGTTAGAGTATACAGTTCATCTACTGTCTTGTTCATCAAAGCTCTAAAAATAACTACTTCTACAAAGATCTTTGTAACAGCTCGTTTCCATACTAAGGGTTAGGACAAAGGATCCTAAACCAAGATATATGAGAAATAGCAAAGAGAGATTACAAAATGCATTTCATTTTTATGCATAACATAAGCATACATATATGTGACTGTTGAATTTTATGGCACACTTTTCAATGATTGTACATGCACTCATTTGACAATTTCTAGGTATAAATGATTGTTTTCAAGTGATTATGAAATGAATTGTGGATTATATGTCTTGAAAATTGTTTTGAAAAGTATAAATAGTGATTTAGAAGTTTTTGGTGAAATTTAAGAATTTTTTTGAGATTTTGGGTATTTTTGGATTAGGAAAAATGCCAAGTGGCAACATAATTGATAAATGGTAGTAGAATTACGTGTCAATGGGCAGTAGAAATTATTGTTAAGAGACAGTAAGGTTTAATGACAAGTTTCATAGAAAATCGGAAGACAATTGGATCAGAAAATTTAGAGACAAATAGACTAGAGATTAAATGATACGGGCATACAATTAAAAAGGCATTGCATTTTAAATTAAGTGGTAAGTGTCATGACACTTACCAAGCATTATTTACCTTGCCTTTAACTTAACTTACGACATTAACCTATTGAAAGACCATTCTTCCATTCTTTTGCTTTCACTTTGCCAAATGCTCTCTTCATTTTCATTCTTCTTCTTCTTCTTCACGATTTTTCTCACCCACCCCATGTGATTCGTGCTATCATTTTTCATCATTAGCTACTTTAAGATTCTTGCTATTTCTTCACCTTATCACTAAAAAGCTAACCTACCTTATCACTAAAAACCTAGCCTATTTTCCTTTAGAATTATGATGATCGTGTGATTCTTGAAAAGCTAGGGTTTTTGTGAGAATTTGAAGAAGCTTGGAGTTAAATCAAGTAAGTAGCATCTTGTTCTCCATGATTTGTTGAATGAAACATATTTTGATGATAATTAGAAGTTAAATGAGCATAAAATGAGGATGTTTACATGTTGAAACGTGAATGAGAAATTGGGGTATGTTCATGTCTTGCTTTTATATGTATGATGATTAATGATTCATAAATTGATGTAGAGATGTTTTAGAGATGAGTTATAACTAAAAATCATTAAAATGGTGTAGGAGAAAGTGCAAAAAATTTTGAGTGGTAAATGGAAGTTTCATGTTCTGTTTTCAGTGTATATTGACATGGATTTATTTGAATGTTATAGAGATGAACTAGAATGAGTTTAAATCCAAAGGAAAGTTAGTGTATTTTCTTAAAATGAGAAGAAGTAAGATGATAATTTAGAGACAAAGTAAAGCTGGAAATGGAGTTGAGTGTGTGCAAAAAATTTTGACATGTAAATGGATGTTTACTTGTTCTGTTTTTCTGGTATAATAATGTGTATCTCTTTGGTTGTTTTAGAGATGAGCAAAAAAAATGAGTTTAGAGCTAAAGAAAAAGAGTACTATGGTGTCTTGAAATGGGAAGAATTAGTGTGATAAGTTAAAAATGATATGAAGGTGATAAAAGGAGTTAAACATGTGCAGAAATTTATGATGAGCGTGTATAAGTTTCAATGTTATGTTTTGGGTTAATGACCAAACATAGATTATGATTTGGCTGAAATGATATTTAGTTAAAATGGAAGTGAGAATGAAGGGGAAATAATGAGGAAAATAAGTTAGAAATGATAGATATGTATAAGATGGGTTATATGTAACTTGTAGGGTTAGAAATTCGAAAATTGGCTAGTAAATGTCTGTTAGTCGGACTTTATGTCTGTTGGGCTAACATTCTATAGAATTGCAGCGTTCCAGCTCCGTTGATATCCGTTTGAAGGGACATAAGTCCGCTGGGAGACATTATCGGGACACCTACATAAAT
The DNA here is from genome assembly GCA_027576715.1 of Erythroxylum flavicans. Taxonomy (NCBI): domain Eukaryota; kingdom Viridiplantae; phylum Streptophyta; class Magnoliopsida; order Malpighiales; family Erythroxylaceae; genus Erythroxylum; species Erythroxylum flavicans. The sequence goes on along the minus strand of JANZXP010000194.1, from coordinate 25,070,711 downwards.
GTGCAATTTTGACCCCTTTAGTAGGCAAAATGTCTCTTCGAGACTTCATGAAAGTTGTAGAACTCGAAGTCCTCTTTGAAACTGTACTTGAATGACCTTAATCTGACATACACAATGAAAGTTATGCCTATTTTTCCAAATATGTACATATATAAATTGTGGACTTATCAATGCTTTCCTATGATACATTTAGGCTTGAATGGAGCTTGAAATGTACTTAGTTTGATGTGGAAATAAGAGATAAGAATGAGTGATATGTTTAGGGTGACGATTGGGGATATAAAAATAAAAATGGATTGCCGTATTTCAAGTGTTCAAATATGGAATTTTGTGATGTTATGAGAATAAAGGTGAACCTATGATGGCTAATGAGATTCCATTAAGATGAATGATGAGTATTAAGTAAAGATGAATGATAAATGGAATATTTTGTGATCTTAGGAAGCTAAAATAACCTTAGTGAATGATTGAATGATGTGTATTGAGTAAGAATGAATGAGAACTTGAATATTATGTGAACTTAGAATGCTAGAAAAGAAATGATGAATGGTTGAATTATGTTATTTGAATGACCAACTTCTTTAAGGTATGAACCTAGAGTAAGCTTGACACACACAAATGATGTTATTAAAAAGCAAGTAATGTGATTAAGGATAAATACCTGGAATAGTCAACATAAGCATGCATTATACATTACACATATACATATGTGTATAACGGAATGTTTACGTGATTGCGCAATTAGTAATGTGTGTACAATATGTATTGTATGAAGTTGATACACAGGATTGAATTTCAACGCCCAGACATTTTCGGAACATGGAAGCTAATGCTAATCTAGAGCTTAAAGTGAGTCGACTTAAATGGTCTCACTTTCATTGTTTGTTTTGTTTTAAAATTTTGTATTGAATTATGTGATGTGAATGTGTTGATTTCCAGACAATAAATGTACGAGGAGTTTGATGCATGAAAAAAAATCATTCAAAGTGTTCCTTGAATGTGAATTTAACTGAATAAATGATTCTCAACTTAAATGTTGAATGTTGGACCAAGGTCTAATGATAAATGTGAATGAGAATGTGAACGTGAATGTGAAAGTGTAATATTGAGCACAATTGATTGACTGAATATATGTGATGCATTTTATTACATGAATGTATGACAACATAAAGGTTTTTATGACCAGAGTAGCCACTAAAAAAGAGCTTAAAGCTCATAATGTGGTAAGAGCCTCAACTCACTGTGTAAAATGAGCCCTGTATTCCCAAAAGATAAGGGATAGTTATTAATGAGCCTGGTATCCATAATGGATATGGGATAGTTACAGGCACTCGGTCACAACAATGACAATTAAAAGTGAGTCTCTTGAGCATTGCATATGCATTTGATATGTATGATTTAAATGATTGAAATAAATAGTTTGAATGATTACTGATGTGAAATATGAATTAAGCAATTAGGAAGTGTATGTGATTTAACATGTTGATTAGTGAAATGATGTGAATTACATGATTACATGAATTGATGTGTTATATGATTGAGTGAGTCATCGAGGATGGTCCACTCACTGAGTTTGCAAAACTCACCCCAAAATTTACAACATATGTTTCAGGCTCAAAAGAGGCACTCGGTTAGACCAATTGGAGTCTATCTACTGCATTTAAGTAAAAGATAGAGGTCGAGATTAGTTCGCTTGTGTATACGTTTTCTATTATTTTTGTATTAAAGTATGTATTCTGCAAATGCTGTACTATGTGCATGTGAATAATTATGATATATAATGAATTTATGACTAAAAGTGTTTCGAATTTGTAAAGGACCTAAATGATTACTGGAATTCTGCAATGTGTATATTGTTTGTGACAATTGTGATTGAAATTGTTAAACAAAATGGGCCATTAATGATTATTGGTTTTCAGAAAAATGCATGTATGATTGAGAAAAAAAATATTTGCAATGAGTTTTGTTTGATTGCTCTAACATACCACTTTCACAGGGTGTGTGTCCGAATGTCCTCGGGATGTATAGATACATGCTTGGTGGAAGTGGGGTGCTGCAAGTAATCCACTCCCATAATGACATATTGAAGGGTGCTTTTGACTACTTTTGAAAGAGATTAGGCATAGTAGGCCCTTTTAGTTCCTCAATCCCTCTCTTGAAGTCTTTTTTAGAGAATCATACATCTAAAGCAGATGCACCCCCTTATTCAACCATTTTCCTCTAAAGATTTAAAAATGTTTTTTTCTTTAAATCCATGCAAATCTCAAAGATCAGGTGGATTCAATAAGGTATTTTTTTTCAAAAATCTTGTCCGTATAATAAGGTTATATGAATGATGTAGTATTATAATTCTTTGATGATGGTACAATATGAAGGAATTAAACAAACCCTCTATTTTCCTTATTCCTAAGTCTCCTCATCCTAGCTACTTTAAAGACTATTGCCCCATATCTTATTACAACATAATTGATAAGTTATTTCTAATCTCATTGAATTAATGCTTAAACCTGTTCTACACTCCCTGATTAGTGGTTCTTAAGATGCATTTATTCTAGGCAGGTTGATTGCAGATAAATTTACTACTAGCGTAAGAGCTCTAATGTATTATGGAAGGTAAAATTCAAAGAAAGATTATGTGATGAAGGTATATTTTAATAAAGCATTTCTTCCATAAGTTAGATATTCATTGAACACCTATTAGAATCCCTAACTTTACTTAAGAAGTTTATTACCTTGGTCCTGCAATATAAAATAACCACTTCTTATTGGATTCTTGTTAATGGTGAACTTACCAAAGTTTTTAAAGGAGGCAAAGAATTAAGACAAATAGATCCTCTGACCCTTGATATTATCCATTAGCCAAATCAGCTGATATAATCTGCTATCAGCTAACTGTTGATAGAATCAATTAATAACTAATGGAATTTGTTGATTTCCAAATAGGGCCAAGACCTAAAGTCCAGAACTTGGACGGCTAGATGGGTCAGATGATGGAAGCTCTCGACTGCCTAGCATCACAAAGCAAAGAAATGCAATCATCTCAACCTGAGGTATACCCAAGGTATAGAGTGAAGAGAGGCTTAAGAATCTATTTAAGGAATTTCTTGTGAAAAAGAAGTTGAAGAGGAGCTTGAAGCAAAAAATGAAATATCATTTAGCTCAGAGGTAAATGCTAAGTCCCTAATTTTTGTTAATATTAACCCATCACCTTAACATAACATATTGGAGGAATTAAATGAGGATGAAAAAGGTGAAGAGACATTTGAGATGTTCCAAAAGAGCAGGGACTCAGTAGAGGTTAAGATTTTAAAGATAGGGAACATGTTGGAGGTGAAAGTTTATCAACTAAGGCCCTATCCTGAACAACCTCAAGTGGAGGAGGCTCAAACTGTGACACCTGAGGATTATAATTTTGTCACATAATGAGGATAACAAGGAGTCGAGCTAGCGACACTAAACAAAGGCACTTCTTAGGGGGCCACTCAAGCGAAGTTAATTTTTTCTCTTTTATATTTCTACAATTGTTTCTTATATGCTTGTGCGTTTTTAAATTTTTTTGATTTTAAGTGTTTTTAAGTTTTCAACAAAATAAGAGAGAGAATAAAATAAACACCAAGCATTTTCTCATTTTTCTATTGTTTCTAGGATTATATAGTCATAATTTAAGTGTGAATTGATTAGAAGAATCCATGGCAACTTTAACATGTACTTTTTCTCTTGTGATTGATCAATGTGCATTATATTTAGAAGAGTAGTGATTAATGGTAGAAACAAGCCAGTGAGATTTTGAGCCTTTATAGATTGACATATCTATATCAGTCTCATTGTCTTTTGTTTATGTGTAACCTTCATGATATTTACATCCTGACTTTGCTTTGATTTTCTATTCAAAACCACATTTTTGTCACATGAACATGGAAATGATATAGGAATTCTTTGTTTCATAAGCTGCATAAACCAAATAGCCTACCTATTTATATGATTTTCCTTTCAATAAGTCCCTTTGAACTTTATTGATCGTGTTCGTCGAGCTTTACAATTATGGCCCTCAAATACCGCAAGTGCATGGGTTGTGAATTGTAATAATTGAAGGGTCAATCTTATGAGGAGGGTAAACTAATCTAATTCTAAGGTTTCTAAGGCTCATAGAGATAATAAGGTGAAATTAAAAATGAAACAAGAATATAAACACGAGAATTTGATTGCAGGAATTCAACTCAAGAAATTAACGTAAAATAAGAATTGAAATTGAGCAACACAAAAGGTCACTATGGAAATTAGTCAAGAGAAATTACCAAGTTATGAGAGAGGGGATTCTACCTATCATTAATGCTAACCTAGCTAATTATGTGTTATCGGGGCTCAGTTCTAGACTATCGTAGAGGGAATTACTCTCTCTTGAGTTATAACCCTGTGCCCTAAATCATTATAATTAAATTATGAAATTTGCAATCTCTCAATTAATAAAAGACTCATAATTAAAATTAGATCGGAAGCTCTTTACTAAACTACTAGGTCTCACACGAGATCTCTTTCCGCATAAAAATCGATATGATTAACTACATGGTCTATTAGATCACCTAACTCTCATTAACCCAATACAATCATTTTTATATGGCTTACCCTCTCAGTTTGTTACCAAAATATGTAAAAATTGAAGTTAATCATAATACCTAATTAATGAAACAAAAAATGGACTATATTAACATTAAATCAAAGTAAAATCCAAAAGGAAGAGTTATAACATCATCAACAATCCAAAACCCATCATCATACAATCCATTTTAATCATATACATTAAATGAACAAAAAATGAAATGGAAAGGAAATAAAACTTGGATTGGACAATCTAGGAAGGAAGTTGCATCGGGAGACCGCCTAATCCAGGAAGGAAGTAGCATCGAGACCTGCTTCTTCCTCTTATTCTTTTCTCTCTCTCTTCTTTTCTTTCTTTTTTAAACTTTCCAAAAGTGGTAGAATGTAGAAGCCCCCTTAAGGTTCCATCCTTATATCTTATATAGTATTTCCAATTAGGGCAACCCTAGGGTCTTTCTTGGGTTCGAACATATGTTGCATAGGCCACGATCGTGGTAGGGAGTTTTTGCTTTTGTCACGATCGTGGCCCATAATGATATGATCGTGGCTCCCTGCAACAACTTCTGTCATGAGCGGGGCTCATAATGACACGATCGTGGCTCACTACACCAGCTTCTATCACGATTGTGGCATATTCCCCACGATCGCGGCTCCTTGCTCTTCCCTATGCCACGATCATGGCTCCTTACTCTTTCTTTTGCCACGATCGTGGCATATTTGTGACGATCGCCAAGGGTTATTTCCCAGGTCTTCCCCGATTCTCCTCCAATTGCACTGAAACACTAACAAACACATCAAGGCATCTCATAAATATAAAATTGAAGCTCAACATCATGTTCTAACACACAAAACACTTAAAACACAAATATTTACTATCTAATATAATTCTAACCTAAAAACACACTAAATAATCAAATTAATAACTAAACACACACTAAACTACCCAGAAACACATAATGCAATTTACGCCTATCAACAACCCCACACTTAAATGTTTACTTGCCCTCAAGAAAACAAAAACAAACAAACAAACATCAACAACCAAAAGACAAAACACTTGTTGATGGATTGTAAAACCTATCTACTTGTTTTACGCTTAAAAATCGCAAATGAACGGGTCGTGACTTGTAGTTAGAAAGATCAGATATCGATACCATAGGGATTGATGCCCAGACATCACTTAATTTAGAAAAGAATTTGTTTAAGAAATAAAATTGTTTAGTGGAATTAATCTAGAAAATTAAATTAAAAAATAAAAGACTAATGTAAACAATAGACAATACCGCAATTGCAGAAAACTTAAATTCAAGGATCTAAATGGTAGAGATTACTTTTTCCTTATTCTATCTCCCTCATATTTTATTGATTGAATTGTGTCTCACCCTAGATTTTCGAATGTACTAATTACCCTCTCTTAAGGTGTAGCTATTTGTCCCTAATTGAATTGACGGGAATTGATTGAGCTATCTCTTAACCTACCCAATGACTCTACCTATTCGTTATTACACTATCCTATGTATGATCAATCGACTAATTGAGATCTCTCTTCTAATTATTCAATTGACATAATAATTGCTAATCTATAGGTCGCCAACGCTTGCTGTACAATCCTACACGATTTTCATCTCACTCACTCTCTCGATTTGTTGCAAGATGACAATTAAGAACAATAATTATCAAAGACACTTTATTCAATTCAATAAAACATGAGTTTTGACAAAATAATGAAAAAACAATCCCTAATATGAAATTAGCCTAACATAGTCTCCATAACACTATCAACATTCAAATAATCCATCTTTACAAAGAAAGGAAGAGATTAAAATGATAGAAAGTGAATAAGAAAACTCCTTCTCTTCTTTGCCAAAATCTGGAATTTTGGTGTTGATGTTCTATTTTGCCCAATCTTGATGATGATCATTGTTTTCAATCCTTCCTTGATGCTCCAAACATGTGTTCTTCACCCAAGAATGGTCTTTCTCCAGGTAGGTGTCGTCCCCCCTCAAGATGAAGGCTTCATGTTCTTTTTATAATCCAAAAATCCTAGATTTAATGAAGCCTCGCAAATTGCCTCATATTACAATTCCCATGTCCGTGGGAATCTGCATGATTCCCATGAGCATGGGAATTACAAGCAGAAACATTCTGCCTTGATTTCCCAAGCCCGTGGGAATTTGCCTAATTCCCACGAACGTGAGAATTGGTTCCAGATGTGATCTTCTTGTCTTCTCTTCTATGCTCTCTTGTTCATCCTTCAACTTGATTCCTCTCCTTTCTTACACAAAAATAAGCAATTCTTACCCTGACTTAGCATCCAACATACAAGAACACAATGGAAATCAAACTTAATGAAAATATACAAAATGAATCCTAAACAAAAACAATAAACAACAATTATGCTCGAAAACACTTGCCAATTACCTATAAAAACATATCCTAATGTACACCTATCAATGACTTAGTTGCACCATTATCTTTTGGTCTTGCTTCTATATCTTGCCTTTCGTCAAAGATTTTTGCTAATATGCACTAATGCTCGCCTACTCTCACGTTCTCATCAATTATGCTCATTTTTTTCATCCACTTATAAGTTTTTACTTTATTCCATCATTAACATCTAATGTCTATATGACAAACGAGTGTCAAGCATCAACCAATACTCGCCAACACTTGTACAATTTCATAACTTAGATTTAAGTGTCTAACACTAGGCTAGTAGGTGTACATTAATCATACTTAATGGCTTAGCTACCGCTAAATATTACTTCTAAGTACTAGTATTATACCATTGCTATTAAAATACAATTACTAATGGAAGATTTTCCATATAAATTCCTTATATTAACCTTCTATCAATATCAAGAGAGAGTTAAAAGGTTATTGTACTTGAGATGTGAATTATATTACTATCAAGAAATGAGACAGAAATTACTTTTTCATCTTTACATATACAAATAGCTTTGTTCTTTTAAATAATGAGATACTTATTATATTGGTTTGTATAAATTTTGATTATTCTACTTTATATAAATGGATGAAGATAGAAAATCTATTGTATTTAAAGAATTAAGAAAGATTACATCCTTTGAACTCCTAAAGTTAATGCGATGAATATTAGTCCATTATGCTAAACTAATTTGGGTAATTAGGTATTTAAATTATATTACTTCTAAATTAATAATTTATTTAATTTTAAATTATTGACTCATTAAATAATTTACGTATATAATTAATTTTGTATGATTTTATTTATTAATTCATTAAATAATTTATATGGACATATGGCACAAAACCAGCTGTTTGCATTTTCAAATTTTATGTAGTGGTTGCCTAAAGAAGACCGGTATATGTATAAATAAGTTGAAACTCCAATATAATTTGAATGTTAGCGTGTTTGGAAAGAAAGATGACTGTTCAAAACCCAACCTAGATATCATAGTTGAAATCAAATTGGTTAACAAATCGCAATTTGAAGCCGAGCTTGTTAAAGTTCCATTTGACGCAAGACCGAGAGAGCGAGAGCCTTTCTGAGGTTCTTTGCCAGCAATACAATCAATGTCAGAGCTCAGGTCCTACAAGAGTAGATTTCCAAATCGTGTAAACTGAAAAAAGGAGAGAAGTATGTACGAGGGCTCATCGTTGGCTTGAAGCTATATGTCACTGATAAATAAGCTGCTGCTTCTGCTTCTGCTTCTGCATGCTTTGTGAAGCCTATGAATTTGACAAACGGAAGTTTGGGGGTAATAGAATTAGTTTATTAATGGTGTATGGTGAGTTTATAGAGCGCTGACATGCATTGGAAGAAGAAATCATTAAATTCTGGTTCCTTCTCTTTTCTTGTTTTCATGCATGATTGGTAACTTATAATATAGCCACACTTCAAACCAGTGATAAATTCATTAAAATTAAATATACATGATGCTCAAACAGAAAAATATATGAAACAACTGTATGCAATAATTAGAAATAGAGATTCCTTCTTTTCTCTTTCTTAACGATAAGAAGATGTAGAATTTGAGTTTCTTCAACAATGGAAGTGTAGGCTTACATAGTAGACCTCCCGAAGGAAGAATAGATTTTAGGTAGGAGCAAAATTGCTATGAAACCACTATAACTTGAAACCCAATTGAAGAAACGTCGACGAGATTATATTAGAGTAGCTGGGCTGAGCATAACGCTACGCTATGTTTGGTCAGATAAAAGGTTTTTAATTGAATGAAATGATTTATAATAGAATAGAATGTAAATGGATGTAATAATAGACGTGGGAAAAATAAAAAAATTTATAATGTAATATAGCGAAATATTATTTGAAAAAAAAATTATAATATAATATAGTGAAAAATTATTTATTATTTTATATTTCATCCTAAACCTCCAAATTCAAGATTTCTCACTTTTATTATTTAGAATAGAATGGAATGTAATATGAAACTTTTATCTTTTATCTCATTTTATTTTATTTTATTATAAACTCTCCTCATAAATGATAAAATAATATTACATTTCATTTCATTCTATTAATAAACCTCTAACTAAATATTACCTCTGGATGATTCAAAATCTGAGATCCGATTATCTTCAAAAAACTTGGCTCTTTTTCACTTTGAGCGCCTGAGAATATACTTTTTAACTTTGCATGACCCTGCGATTGCCTCGAAACAAAACTTCTTACCTGTAGTTCTTGCTCTTTTGCCCTATCTTAATTTAGAAAGTTGTTTTTGTTATTGTTCTATTTGTGATAAAACATTAAAATTAGTGCATTTGAATCCTAAAATCTAACCCGAAATGGCTTTAAATTAAGAAGTTACACCATTACATTTGTAGCAGACGAAGTTCTTTTTGCAATGTTTTTGATTAATTTACGCAGATTGAAACAAAATTTTCTTCAACTGATGGGGAAAAAAATACGAGTCAGTTTGTCACGAATTCTGGATTTTGTTAGTTCAGCCATTTGGAGAATATGAATATGATTCACGTTATTACTTCCCTACTTTTGGATTGATAGAGCAATTACTGGTGAAATGAATGGACGACCTTTCTCGTCTAATTAAGAAATCACGATAATATGCGGCTGATAAATAATCTCTTTTTCGGAGAATAACATATCAGAAATGGTAAACCAAGGCATACTCTAGTAAGGACAGGGCCCTATCAATTACTGTCTGATAAGCTTTTGCTTTTTCATAAAATGGTGTCCAACCAATAACCAATTTTGTTTGATTTGACGGGTGCCTGAAATCCTGCTCCCTCTTATTACATTTCCATTTTGAAGCTCCGCCCGGGTTGGTCAAAGTTGATTTATTATAGCATGTTCAGGTAACTCTGTCAGCATCCATTGCAGGAAGACGGATCCTCCTGGTCCGATCCATGATCGTTGTTAATCTCAAGGTTTTACGTCGAAATCTAATGGGATTAAATTAAATACGTTCAATGCAACTGCTATGTATGGCTCATCGACCCAAAAATGTTAACAATCTTGCCTACCAAAAAAGTCGATTCCATTTAGTTACGGCACAATTAAGTTTAGGGTCTGTTATCTTAAACTAATCTATAAAATGATTATTAATTATTTAAATAACAAAATAAATTAATAATATTTTTAACTTATTAATCTGATTTTAATTACTGAAATAGTTATAATTTTATCTCTATTTGTTTAATATTATTTTTATCTTTTTGCTTTATTTTTATAAATATAATGGCAAAATACAATTATTAACTAGGAAGATGCCCATTTCAATTTTGAAGCTACATTAATATAGTGTCAGATATTAGTATTAGTCATAGAACATACAAATATCGATCCTAAAAATGCAATTTTCTAATCATAACATCTTATTTTGAGGAGTATTTTAGATTTTTCAGTAGAAATCATTCCACCAGGCGATGAAATAGTATTTGCTCCACCATCCAAGTCAAACGAGATGTATTTAACCTAGAAGAAATTTGGAAAATGAAGAAGAAAAATAGAGAAGTACCCAATAAATAATTAGTCGTTTTCTCTATCTTAATACATAACTTTATTTCCTGTGCTTATGGACAAACACATCACACCCCCCATAGTTGAAATGTAGTGCCAATGCAAGTTTTCGTCAAACTATCTATCAAAATTTGGAAGGAAGCCGGAATAGTGGGGATTGGTCAGATCATAGGCTGCTAGTGAATGAGCAAGGAAGCTATCTCCCATTACTGTAGTGCTCTCTCTACCTACGCACAAAGTGGGCCACGCACCATAAACTGTTGCTTTTACGTGAAAGTTGAAACATTATCGGTACAGGTGTAGCAACGACTTAAAAGCCTGTTTTGTACAATTGGCTTGGCTTCCATGGTAGTGCGTCTAATCTTCTCAGTCTGAGTGTCAAGTTGGCTGATTGATTGTTTGGAATGGACACTTTTTGTTTTATAAATAATAATGTGGCGTTTTTATGATTAATTAAAGGCACACTATGTTAGGAGGATTAAGAGATTAAATACAAATTTAAACTCTACCTTATTCAATAGAATCAATACAATTTAAGTTCATAAAAATGGTAATTTTATTATGAGTTGGAGAAATTAAAAGAAATTATTTTCTTCTTACATCAATAAAATTTGAGTTCATAAAGTTTGTAAAACTTAATGATCAAATTCACTCCATGACTAAGCTACAATATTGTAGTTGTAATATATACATTTATCCTAATATAAATTAACACTTATCAGTAATCACGTAAATCAACAAAGTTCAATAGAATTGAAGTATATCAATTGACAAACAAAATGCTAGTTACAAGGTTCTTCTTGCGTGACATGAACGTCCTATCCTGATGGAGACATTAAGACTTAAACCTCGAAACCTCAACTCTGATTGATCTTCGGTAATTTCTGCTTAAAAGAAAATTTTAAAATGAAAGAAAAAACATGGTTTGGGCAATTATACGACATAATTTTACACAATCTCAAATGTTTGATCGTGTCTTCTTTTCAACTAACAGAGCAGATATTCAAAGATTAGCCTGACAAACCTAGATAAAGATAAATAAAATTATAATTATTTCTTATTGCTTCTACTATACCGAAAAAGAAAGTCTTTATTTAACCGACCACTTATGGTTGAGGATTAAAATTCTGTTCTTGTGTATATATCGTAGAGCACAACCATCTTTTCATTGTTCAAAGAAGCACAATAACGCTTTAAGAACCCTTCAATCTCAAATTCTGATTTAAGAATCCTTTCTTTCCTCCCTTTACATGGTCCTCAAAACTGTTAAAGAGATAAGAAAACCTTTGAGGAATTTCTGCCTGAAAGATCTGTTAAAGCTTTTGGTTGGATTCCACAAAATCTATCGGACGGCACGGAGTATCCACAAGCGTGCAGAAGATGATGTGACTAAATTAAAGAGCTGAGACCCATCAAAGAAAACTTCAGCTTTGCCATGTGTTCATTCGATTCTTGTGCTAGGAAAACGCCAACCTCCGAAATAACTTTTACTTTGTCTCTCTTGTTAGCGAGTGCTTAGCCATGAAGTGATTATAAGATTCTTGTTTCTTTTAGTAATGACAACTTTCAATTTGACAAAAACCTTGAAAACTAAGCGACTTGGCGTTTCTTTCTTTGGTGAAAAAATGAAAATTGGACTTGACCGTTTGTTCTTTCTTTTCAAGTTTTAGAGTTAAGGACACAACTGAACAGTAGCAAAGAACTTCACCAAATCGATCTCTACTAAACATTGCATATATACTAACTAATATGGCATTTAATGTGCTATAGAAATTCTGTACTGCGATTGTTTGTTTGTTTGTTTTTGTTTGTTCGTTAGAAATTCTGTACTGCGATTGTTTATTTGTTTTTGCTTGTTTGTTAGTTTTAATAGACCTCTTCTTGTGTTTCTTCCTTTGCATTGTTTATTTTCATACGAAGAATAAGAAGAGTAAAAGATCCGCAAAAAAGTTTTTTAATCAATGGAAATATCAGAATAATTCAAGTATATGATTATTTGTTATTTATGTATATATAAAGATTTTGTTTAATATTATTTATGCGATTATGTTCTTTTTGATTAATATTACAAATTGTTTGGGAAATACACTATTTACTGATATGGCAATTTTTCAATGCCGTGCTTCACTGCTGTAATTTCTTTATTAGGTCAGTGATAATACATTTTAGAGTGTTTGAATCCATCTCTTTGATATTTACATATTTATCATTTATATTTTAATCTTTTGGGACGGCATACTTTTACACGATGCAAAGAGACACTTTGTACTTTTATCACGAGACAAAATGTTGAACAAAAATATGCATCAAGAATCGTGGTAAGAAAAAAGAAATACAAGAAGACAAACAATTTTAACAAGTTTCGAATATTTTGAGTTACTACAACAGAAACCACAATTTGCTACGGAAAAAATCATCTCTAAAAGTCATAAGATCGTCATTAATAACAATTAGCGATAATTTATATTCATCACCAAAAATTTCGTCAAATCCTCGAAGCTGAAAATTATAGACGACATTTTTCTCCAATCGTCACTAATAACTTTTTCCTACGCTTTATTTATGTAGCGAAAAATTATTAGTGACATTTTTGGAAATCGTTACTAGTACCTTTTGGATACGCTAAACGTAGTTAATAATTTTTAGCTACAAAGAAAACGTAGCCACATTTTTTTAGCTATGTTTATGGAAATGTGGCCAAAGGTTTTTAATTATGTTTCTAAAAACGTAACCAAAAGGTTTTACCTTTGTTTTTAAAAACGTTTTGTAAAATATAGTCAAATTTTTAATTTTCATTTTAACGAAATGTTATGCCATATTAATTATAATTATTTACGGCATTTTTTAATTCATATTATTGAGATTTTTTTGTTGTTAATTTATTATACAAAAAAATTGATAATTTGAAGAATTATATATGAAAAGCAAAATATCATCAAATTATACCGATAAAAAATATTCTTCAAATACAAGACTTTAATTACAACTTTAACAATTCTTATAGACAAAATAATAAATACAGAGACCAATTTACAAATTATAAATGCTGAGATTACAAAAAAATTACAACAAAACTAGGACGACTGGCTAAATTTGTCCATATTGATGAGAGCAACTTCATACCTCAGCCATCATATACAAAAGATAAGTCGTGAGAATCATGAAAGTGACTTCAAGATCGATAGGGTGTCATTAAATGTCCCATCAGTTTGGGACTGCACCCATCACAAAATCGATAAAGTGCCATTGTTGTGATTGGGACTGCGCCCATCACAAGATCGATAGAATGCCATTGCTGTGATTGGGATTGCACCCATCACTTTGATCTAATCCAGCATAAAAAAATTTACCAAATAAATTCTTAAAGGTGCCAAGAAGCGCATCAAAATGAGTCATGTCACATATCATTTTCTTCTTTTTCCTCAAAAACTCTTTAACCAGGGAATAAACTTAAAGTCCCATCAACATGTGATAACCAACTGTTAAAGCCAAACCTTCATTAAGAACCCCATCAAGGTCTTTCACAATCTTCCTATCATCCAAAGTAGAGAACATAGCAGAACCAACAATAGAGCATAATAATCGGAAGGTTCATTTGAATGTAATATCATCTTTATCCACAGATAAGCCTACAAAAAATATCAGCACCAAAAAATGAACTCAAGGTAATAAATTCTTTAATGTAATGAGAAACAACTACAACAATCTAGTAAAGAGAGGCACAAAAAGACCTCATAATACTCTTAACCATGCATACAACTTTAAGCACTAGCTTCTTTTTAGGATATGAGGTTTCACTCGTAAAAAATGAAAGAAGAGCCAATATAATTTTAAGAATTATCTAGTGGAAATCATGAGTATAATTTTAAGAATTAAGGTTTTGAAAGCAACCTACCAAGTGGCTAAGATATTGATAGAGAAAATCAACAAACTACAATAAAGAAACTAATAATAATTCATTACCTAAATTGGTATCAAACTACTCATACTGTGGACAGGCTTCACACATAAGTTATTCCAGGTTTTGATGAGCATATTAAGTACCTTAATACTAGTAATAAGAATCTGTTGCTCAGTTGCCTGATCAACAAAAACTAGGACCTCCCTATCAGTGGGCAAATAGTGATCAGTCTCTGATTAGACATAGAAACTGCAAGTTAAATACTTCATCTAACGAGATCCTCCGTTTTCTTATCAAATAATTAAAGTATGTTGATGTTTTGGTTGTTCCAAAACTTGAATACAACTTTTATTTTTCAGTTACCAACGTCCATTGTTGTATTACACTTTATTACCATAACGTTGATAACGTTTCTTATATTCATGTCTTTTAATTGCCATTATTATTAACCTATATATATATACCCATTGTGTGTTAATTTTTCATATACACAGACACACACTCAAACTGCAACTTTAGATTTCCATATCAAAAATACAAGATAATCTTCTACTTTCTATCTTCAAATACATTCCCATTATGAAACCCATTTGGTCACTTCTTCTCCTTGTTTCCATATCTTACCTCTTCCAACATGTTTCTTTTTTTGTTGTGTTGTCATCTCTACTGAAGTAATTTTATACAGCTGCCACAGAGATGTATAGAAGAAGCTTATAACATCTGAAATGTCATTCTTTTTAAGGCTACGGTAACCCATCTTCTTCAAATCTGCTCTTTTCCTGGTTCTTCTGCTTAATTCTTAGAGACAGTTCCTACTCTATAGTTTAGAGTGCACTGAAGCTGGTGGAGAAGGCGTTAACCCTGGGGTTAGATCCCGTTGTCCTGCTGCACCATAGAGGGGGAATTTCGGACTTATGGCAATGATTTTTTCATGACACCTTGCATTTCAAATAAGTCTTTCCAATTTTAATTATTACTGCTAATTTTTCTAACAATCCAAGTTGGAAATCTATTTGTTATGTTACTATTGTTGTCAGAAATTATGTTGTTTTACTTGTTACTATTTTCAGGTTTGCTACTGGTTATTGGAAATTTTTGCATTTTTCTGTTGTGTATTTAATTTCAATATAAGTTAGAATTATATCGTCTGTGAATGAGACAAACGTAGGCTCTACCTCTTTCACTATGGCCCTGAAAATTATACTTGACCTTACTAGATTAGAGCCTCTAGATGGGAGAAACTTCAAAAGATGGTTTGAGAAAATTCTTTTATACTTTCAGCACTACGAAATCAATTATGTAATGTTTCAAGAGATTCCTAATGATAATATCGACCTTAAGACTACTAAGGATAACCGTGCCATCAGGGGAGTGTTACTCAACCATATGATCAACCGTTTGATATCTACTGCAAGTACAAAACTGCTAAGGAAATTTGGGATGCTTTAGAAATGAAATATGGAACGAATGATGCTAGTACTAAGAAATATGTAGTTGCTAGGTGGTTAAAATTTACCATTGTTGATGATAAGCCTATATATTATGGACCAACTACATGAGTATGAAAATCTAGTTGCTGAAATCCTTTCCAAGGGTATGAACATGTGTGAGTTGTTTCAAGCTAATGACCTTATTGAGAAACCACCTCCCTCATGGAATGAGTATAAAAACTAGTTGAGGCATAGGTAGAGATGTCAATGGGCCCCACCACGGGCTGACTGGCCTATGACTCGACAGGCCATGTGCAGATCGGGCTAGGCCGGCCTGTTATTATTTTTTAAAGAAGCTTCCAAAATAACGTCATTTTTGACAAAATAACATCTTTTTTGAAGTAACGACTAGGCCACAAGTCGAGCCAGGTCAGCCCATGGTCCACCCGTGTCAGACCTGAACTGGGCGAGTCGGGCCAGATTTGGCATCCATAGGCATAAGAAGAAAGATATTAAGCTTCAGGAGTTGATAGGACATATAAAGATTGAGGATGCCAACTATATATAAGACAAGACCAAAACACTCACCCTTATCCCTACTGTTAAGGCTCATGTGGTAGAACATAGAAATGTTAATAACTTCAAGAAAAATGGTGGACAAAACAAGTCTTTTAACAACAAGTAGGGTCAGTTTAAGCGCAAAAGGATTGATGGTGACTGTTGGTGGTGCCACAAGTTAGGCCATCTTGCTGCCAATTGTCAAGCTAGAATTAACTATAAGAAGAAAGGCCAAGGACAGAAACTGCGACAGTTCGGGAAAGGAAACCAAACGGGGTACCAACGAGGTAACCAAAAGAGCTTTGGTAAGCCTCAAGTAAATATGTTTGAAGCTGGTGATGACAAGGAGATCATTACTGCTATAGTGTCTGAAGTAAACCTTGCTGGAAATTTAATCGAGTAGACCATTGACACAGGAGCCACATGCCACGTCTGCACCAATAAGGACCTGTTCAAAGAGTTGAATGATGCTACTGATGGTGAATTTGTATACATGGGTAACTCCAGCAAAGTTTCTGTCCAAGGAGTTGGCAAAGTCGCTCTCAAACTCACTTCTGGAAAAGTGTTGGCATTAGAAAATATTTTATTTGTTCTTGATGTAAGTAGAAACTTGATTTTTGGTGCATTGCTTAACAAAGTTGGTGTTAAATAGACATTTGATTCTGATAAGCTAGTTCTTACTAAGAATGGGAACTTTGTTGGAAAAGGGTTTTGTAATGGGGGCTTATTATACTTGATGTTGAAATGAATACATCTACTTCTTCTACTTATATTGTTGAGTCTTTAGACCTATGGCACTTAAGACTTGGGTATGTGAATGTGAGGTCAATTAAGAGGATGCAAAGCTTAAACTTGTTACCTAACTAGATCACTAATCAAATGGGAAAATGTCAAATTTGTGTTGAGGCTAAACACTCTAAGAAACCTTTTAAGTCAGTAACCGAAAGAGAGTCACAATTATTAGACTTGGTGCACACAGACTTGGTTGATTTTAAGAATTGTATGAGTAAAGGAGGCATGAGATATTATATTACTTTTGTGGATGATTGTTCTAAATTTACTAAGATTTACTTATTGAAAAATAAAGGTGATACAGAGGAAATGTTTATAAAATATAAAGCTGAGGTTGAAAATCAATTAGAGAATAAATATAAGAGAATAATGTCTGATCGAGGTGGTGAGTATAGTACTAATTTCCTTGCTGATTATTATGCAAAAGTTGGGATTATTCATTAGCTTTCAGTCCCTTATACACCTGAACAAAATGGAATAGTCGAGAGGAAAAATCGAACACTTAAGGATATGATGAATGCAATGTTGATTTCCTCCAGTGTACCTGATTTTATATGGGGGGAAGCTATTCTTTCAGCTTATTATGTTCTAAATAGAGTCCCTCGTAAGAAACTAGATCAAACCCCTTACGAAATTTAGAAAGATTATCCACCTAACTTGCTCTTTTTTAAAGTATGGGGGTGTCTTGCTAAGGTTGCTCTACCTAAACATAAAAGGAAGAAAATTAGGCCTAAGACTGTTGATTCAATTTTTGTGGGATATGCCTCTAATAGTGCTGCCTGTAGATTTATAGTTAAAGAATAGGGATCTAACACTTATGGACCAATTATAGAGTTAAGAGATGCAGTGTTCTTTGAGGATATATTTCCTATGAAAGTGAGTGCACAAGTTCTTAGAGAATTTGTCCCTAATTCTTCTACCAATGATGACATAGAGGAAGAGGAAATTGTTGAACTAAGGAGTAGCAAAAGAGCTAGAGTACCCACTAATTTTGGTTCTGACTTTGTTACTTCCTTTATGGTGATAAAATCTGAGGAGATAGATGATGTTTTTATGGTGACTTATATTACTGAGGAAGATCCTAAAACTTATAAGGAAGCAATGAGATACGTGGATGCTACATTTTGGAAGGAAGCTATAGATAGTGAGTTAGAGTCAATAATGTCTAATAAAACTTGGGTTTTAGTTCATCTACCTCGAGGGTGTAAGCCTTTAGAGTGTAAATGGATTTTCAAAAAGAAATTGAGACCTAAAGGAACCATTGAGAGGTTCTAGGCAAGACTTGTGATTAAAGACTTTAAACAAAAAGAAGGATTGGACTTTTTTGACACTTACTCTCCTGTTACTAAAATTGCATCTATAAGGATGTTGTTTGTTATTGCCTTAGTATTTAAACTTCATGTGCACCAAATGGATGTTAAAACAGCTTTCTTGAATGGTGATATTGATGAGGAAATTTATATGATTTAGCCGGAGGGATGTAGAGTGCCTGGTCAAGAACAAAAGGTGTATAAGTTGGTTAAGTCTTTGTATGGACTTAAACAAGCTCACAAATAGTAGCATGAGAAATTTGAAAGTGAGATTTTCAAATATGGTTTCACCTTTTGTGATGTTGATTATTATATTTACGTGAAATTTGATATTAATGGCTATGTAATTATAACTCTTTATGTGGATGATATGCTTATTTTTGGTACTAGTTTATCTGTCATTGATAATACCAAGAGTTTGCTAAAGTCTTCTTTTGATATGAAAGATCTTGGACCTGTAGACTTTATTTTGGAAATCAAAGTTAATATGACTGACTCTGGTTTTAGGTTAAATCAAACTCATTATGTTGAGAAAATTTTGAAAAAGTTTAGTTACTATGATGTTGATCCAATCAAGACTCCCTATGATGCTAGTGTTGCTTTAAAGAAAAATCTTGGCGACAATATAAACCAAGCTGAGTATGCTAAAATTCTTGGTAGTGTGATGTTCTTGATGAACTATTCTCATCCTGACATTGCATACTGCGTTAGTAGACTTAGTAGGTATACTCAAAATCCTAGTCAAGAGCATTGGAATGCATTGATTCGTTTGTTGAGGTATTTGAAAGGTACTGTGCATTATGGATTATCTTTAGGTGGTCATCCTCCTATATTGAAGGGGTATTATGATGATAACTGGGTTATAGAGAGTGATGATATACACTCAACCAGTGGTTATGTTTTTACCTTTGCAGGAGCTGCAGTGTCTTAGAAATCATCCAAGCAAACATGTATTGCGAGATCAGCAATAGAGGCTGAGTTTATGGCTTTGGAGTTGGCAGGACGGGAAGCTGAGTAGCTAAGGAATCTTTTAGCAGATATCCCACTTTGGAAAAAATCAATTCCTTATGTGTTTCTTCATTGTGACTCGTAGGCTGCCATTCATATTACCAAAAACAAGGTATATAATGGCAAAAGTAGACATATCAGATTTGAGAGATAAAATTATTTGTACTTTAATTAGACATAGTGTAATTTCTCAGATCCGTTTACAAAAGCTTTGAGTAGGAAACTAGTTTCAGAGCATGCTAAAGGGATGGGGTTAAGCCCAATTGTCTAATAACCTCATGATGGACACCCATCTTGGGAAACCAAATTCAATGGGTCAAACGAAGTTATGTGGTGACTACTTACTTGTACATTGTTTATGGAATAATACTAATACACATTCAGTTGTTGAATTATATCCCTCAGCATGATTTTACTACATTTGATGAGGTTGGATTGTTTAATCCTTAATGAGTTCAATAGCCCAAGTTTGGGTGGTGTAAGCAGTACACACTTGATGGACTCTCCTACGTGATTGTGGGGGGCTAACCACCCTCCTATGGGAGTATTTAGGCTATCTCTCTAGAGCGATCATGAGACCAGGGCATTTTGAGACTGTTATTCTCTAGCAGGTTCTGTCTCTGATTCTCTTGGACACCAGGTTCAAGACTTAGTTCACCTATTTATTTTTTCTTCTTCTTCTAAACTGTTATAGCTTGTTTCTCAAGTTTTGGACCAAATGGGAGATTGTTGATGTTTTGATTACTCCAAAACTTAAAGACATTTTTTATTTTTCAGTTACCAACGTCCATCGTTTTATTACACTTTCTTGCCATAACGTTGATAACGTTTCTTATATTTATGTCTTTAATTGCCATTATTATTAACCTCCAACGTCTCATTTTTCAGTATATATATACCCATTGTGTGTTAGTTTTTCATATACATAGACACGCACTCAAACTACAGCTTCGGATTTCCATATCAAAAACACAAGATCATCTTCTACTTTCCATCTTCAAATGCATTCCCATTACGAAACCCATTTGGTCACTTCATCTCCTTGTTTCCATATCTTACCTCTTCCAACCAGTTACTGTTTTTGTTGTGTTATCATATCTACTGAAGTAATTTTATACAGCTACCATAGAAAGGTATAGAAGAAGCTTATAACATCTGAAGCATCATTCTTCTTAACGCTACGGTAACCCGTATTCTTCAAATCTGCTCTTTTCTTGGTTCTTCTGCTTAATTCTTAGAGATTGTTCCTACTCTACCATTTGGAGTGCACCGAAGCTGATGGAGAAGGTGTTAACCTTGGGGTCAGATCCTGTTGTCCTGCTGTACCGTAGAGGGGGAATTTCTAACTTAGGGCAGTGATTTTTTGGCGATGATTTATGAAATTCGTCACTAAAAGGAATTCCCAAAGGCAATTTTTTGGTGATGATTTTGGAAATTGTCACCAAATGTGGAACATTTAGGTGACAATTTCTGAAACATTTAGGTGACAATTTCTGAAAATCATCACCAAATTAATGTGGACCCTTTGGTGACAATTTTTTGAAATTGTCACCAAACGCTAAAAGCTTACTTGAAATCGTCGCCAAAAGCCTACTTTTAGTGACAATTTTTAAAACGTAGAAAAAAAATCTGGTGAAATGTCTACCTTGTTGTAGTGTTACAACTTTAGAAGCAAAAAGGCTATTTTTCTCTACATTCAAAGCAAAGAAAAATTTTCAAAACCATGGTTGCATTAAACAAATGTTATACTAATATATTTAATATTTCCACGTGTACAAAATTAGTTTTTTGGTAGTTATTATGTTAGTTAGTTGTTGAAATGATTTTGTAGAAAGATGATGATGAACTACAACTACTGAGCATGAATGAATGAAATAATCTTCTGATATCAACTTGTTCATAGTATTAGAGTAAGTCATTCCAGAAGTGAGCTTGTAGTTTTTGTTCAGTTTTTACTAATTGTCTTCATCAAGGTATGGAGGAAAAAGATTTCGGTTCGAGAACGAAGGACTTTGTTAATTAAAGTATGAATGATTTGTTAATGTGTAAGGATCTAATCATCCTAGAATAGCATTAGTAACAACTCCATTAATAGGTAACAGTTATCTTTCATGGAGTCGTGCTATGAAGTTAGCTCTCAAAGCAAAAATAAAGTTAGGATTTATAAATGTCAGACATAAAATACCAGATGAAAATTCATCGATTTATGATTCATGGTGTAAAGTTGATAGTATGGTTACCTCATAGATATTTAATTCGATTTCTAAGGAGATTGTCGATGCTTATTTGCGTACCTCAAGTGCTTTTGAACTTTGGAAGGAATTAAAGAAGAGATATGGGGAGTGTAATGGTCCTCTTCTTTATCAGTTACAAAGAGAAATAAGTACAATTATATAAGATAATATGCATGTTGTTAGATACTTTACAAGATTGAAAAGGCTTTAGGATGAGTTAGGATGTTTGTTACCTATGTCGAAGTGTTCATACAGTCAATGTACTTGTGGTACTGAAAAAAAATGGAGGAAATAAATTCAAGTCATAAGCTGATACAGTTTCTGATGGGATTAAATGACAGTTACGATCAGGTTAAAAATTAGATCTTGGTGATGGATCCACTACCTAGTATCGACAAAGCTTATTCAATAATTTTGACAGTAGAGAGATAAAAGGAAATACATATGGCAATAAATGAAAACAATAACAACAGTGCAATGTTAGTTAGAGGACAAATGAACAAGACAAATAAAAGAAAGAAAGGGAGTTATAAATAAAGAGACACAGTGGACAAATCTGAATTAAATTGTGATTTTATAAAATGACAGGACATACTAAAGATACTTGTTTCAAAATCCATGGGTATCTAAACTGGTAAAAGGAGTTAAAGGAGTAGAAACCGAAAACGTCAAAGAAAAATGTGCCAAATATGGTAGAAACAAAGAAAACAGGAGCGATGAATATGGAATCAATCAGTAAAAATATAAATGACTAGCAAATTAACATATCTAACATGATTCAGGAAGAAGCCGAAATATTTGTGAGAAGAAAAGCAAAGTCTGGAGCAGAAATAGGCAATAATGTGAATTTCACACATTTTGAAGAATTTATAGGTATAATAACATATCATTCTTTTAGTTCTCTTGAATTTATTGGAATTGAATCTTGGATATTAGACACTGGAGCTTCAATTCACATTTGTATGGATGAAAAGAAAATGAAAATCGTAAACCCAACCAATCAGCAAACTCCTGTTTATCTACCAGATGGAAGTAAGTTTGTTCACCATTTAGGTGATATAAATTTAACAGACAAACTAACTTTAACCAAAGCCTTACATATACTTAGTTTTCAATTTAATTTGTTATCTATCAACAAGTTAACAACCAAAGCACGTATAAAATTCACCTTTTATCCATCTTTTTATCTTCTATAGGACCTGAAGACTGATGACAATCTAGCAGTTGGAAAAATAATAGTTAGATTGTACATACTTGATCCTTCTTCTTTTGATCAATATATCATAAACTCCCATGTTGCTAAAACTAGTTGTTTTCCTTATTCCTTTGCAAACAAAGTTTCTATAGTAGATAGGGTAGTTTGGCATAACAGACTTAGACATCCCTCAAATATTATAACCACTCACATTTGTTCCATAAATAAGATTCATTTTGAATACCCAGATGTTTTTGATATCTATCCTATGGCAAAAATGCAAAGACATTCCTTTTCCATTAGTGATATACATACAATCAGATGTTTCAAACTATTCATATAGATTTATAAGGTCCATATCATACTTATAGCATTAGTGGTTCAAAATAATTCTTGACTATCATTAATGATTTTAACATATGTACATGGATGTTTATGCTAAAATCTAAATCTCAAGTGTCTTCCATTATTTAATCTTTCTTTTAAATGACCCAAATTCAATTCAATCTCAAGGTACAAAATGTATAAAGTGATAATAGATCAGATTTTTTGAATCAAGATTGTTTTTTGCTGTTTTTCAACAATGGGATTATACATCAATGATCTTGTGTTCATACTCCTCAACAAAATGAGGTGGTAGAAAGAAAACATTACCATTTGCTACAAGTATCAAGAGCTTTGATGTTTCAATCACAATTTCCAAATAAGTTTTGGGGAGATTCTATAATTACTGCCACTTACAATCATTTACCATCTGTTAGACTATCCTGGAAAACCTCATATGAAATTCTTTTCGATAAACCATCTTCTTATGAACACCTTAGGAGTTTTAAGCATCTTTGTTTTGCTGCAAATACTAATCCTAAGAAATGAAAGTTCGATACAAGGGTATATCGATGTGTTTTGATTGTATATAATTATGGACAGAAGGCGTATAAACTCTATGATATCCAAATCCATAAAGTTCTTATTTCTAGAGATGTTCGATTTCATGAAAATATTTTTCCTAATCATAAGTTACAAGAACTTGCAGAAAATACTCCTCTCCCTAAACTTTTTGATTCACATGAATTTGAAGTTATTGATCTTTGCATTCATTCCACTAAGTTTTAGACACATGCTAATTCTTTTACTCCTTTAGACCTACCTACGTCAGTACAAAAACCACCAATGATAATACATAAGGAGTCACGTTTGAGGAAAAGTAACAGAGTTTGAAAACCACCTACATGGTTGAATGATTTTGTTTCAAATAATATACAATATGTTCCTTTGCCTACTAACTGTAAAAGCCTCACACCAAATACATTCCCTTATCATAAATCACCTAAATTTTCTACATCTTACATATCATTTTTAACTGTAATGTTTAATATTTAAGAGCCATTTTCTTTTAATCAAACTAGACTAAAACAGGAATGGATAAATGTGATGATTGTAGAGTTAAAAGCACTTGAGGACAACAAGACATGGGAGTTGACAAAGTTACCGCCAGGAAAAAGGGCTATCAGATCAAAGTGGGTATACAAAGTGAAAATGAAACTTGATGGCAAAATGGATAGATAAAAAGCTAGGTTAGTCACTAAGGGGTATAATCAAATTGAAGGAATTGATTTTGTGGACAGCTTCTCGCTAGTTGCGAAGGAAGTTACATTTCGAATGTTTTTGGTTGTTGTAGTAGCTTACTCATGGCCACTTCATCAACTAGATATCAATAATGCTCTTATTCATGGATATCTGGATGAAGAAGTGTACATGGTGCTTCCTAAAGGGTATGCTAAAGCTCAGAAACATGAAGTTTGCAAGTTTCTTCGATCGTTATATGGCATGAAATAAGCATCACGCCAATGGAATCATAAGCTAACAACAAAATTGTAGAATAATGGCTTCATTCAATCTTTGAATGATCACTGTTTGTTTATAAAGAAAACATAATCTTATTTCTTAAGCTTAATTGTCTACATTGGTGATGTTCTTCTTATAGGCTCTTCGTAATTGGAGATACAAAAAGTGAAGTAATTCTTGCATAAACAATTTACTATAAAGGATCTGGGTTATACCAAATATTTTTTAGGATCGGAGATTACAAGGTCTATGGAAGGGAATTCTATTAATCAAAGACAGTATTCTCTAAACATTTTAGATAATATTGGTCTACTTGGTTCCAAATCTGCAACTACACCATTACCAAAGGGGTATAAATTTGGTGTCGATAGTGGAGAGTTGTTAACTGATCTAGAGTCATACAGACGCTTGGTGGGTAGGTTATTGTATTTAAAATTTCCACGTCCAGATCTTTCTTATTCAATCAGTTTGTTTAAACTCTTTGATCATCACATTGGGATGTAGTTGTGCATGTATTGCGTTATCTCCAAGGTTCTCCTGTAAAGGGTTTATTTTTCTCTTCCAAAAACTCATTCGAGATTGAAGCTTTTTATGATACTGATTGGGCCTTGTGCATTGATACTAGATGATCTTTAACTAGTTTTTTTCATTTTTCTCGGTGGTTCCCCAATCTCATGAAAAACTAGAAGCAAAATACGATTTCTCATTCATCGGTGGAAGCAAAATATAGAAGCATAGGCACTACCATTTGTGACTTGCAGTGGATTCTCTATCTCTTGAAAGATTTCCAAGTTTCAATTCAGCTACTAATATCTTTATGGGTGACAACCAAGTTGCTATCCATAAAACTTCAAATCCTGTTTTTTATGAATGAACCAAGCATTTGGAAATTGATTGCCATGTTGTACAAGACAATTACAAATAAGGGTTGATTATTCCGTGCCACCTTCCTTCAAAGTTTCAAGTTGCAGATCTATTTACTAAAGGTTATGTTTAGTTGAGAGTTTATCAATGGAATAGAATGTAATGTAATATTATTCCATCATTTAGGAGGAGGGTTTATAATAGAATGGAATGGAATAGAATGGGATGAAAAAGAAAGGTTTCATATTACATCTCATTCCATGCTAAATAGTAAAAATAAAAAACCTCCGACTTGGAGAGTTTAGGATAGAATGTAAAATGATAAACAACTTTACACTATTACATTATAAACCCTTCATCTAAACAACATTTTACTATATTACATTATGAACCCTTGCATCCCTCCTAAACAACAATTTTCTAATATTACATCCATTTACGTTCCATTCCATTCTATTCCATTAAAAACTTTACTTCCAACTAAACAAAGCATAAATCTCTGGCAGCACCTCTGTTTCAACAATTTCTTTGTAAGTTAGCTTTACTTGATATTCATCAAGCTCTAACTTGGGGGGTTGAACAAATTTTATACTAATATATTTAATATTTCCACATGTACAAAGTTAGTTTTTTGGTAGTTATTTTGTTAATTAGTTACTGAAATGATTTTGTTTAAAGACGATGATGAGCTGTAGCTGCAGAGCGTGAGTGAATGAAATAATCTTCTAATATCAACTTGTTCATACATTAAGATATTTATATATAAACATTACATAGTATAATTTTATATGATAATTCATTTATAATACTCAATCTATTTTATATACATCTTTAATATAAGTTAGAATCATTCCAAAAATATAATTGTACTAAAATTATCATTTTCAACTAAGATAATTCGTTACTGACACGATCTGAAACATGATTTTATTTTACGTCATATTTTATAATATTTCTTTTTAGTAGAGAACAACGAATACAAACGCACTCATATTCTGGGTCATATATTTTATTATTTTTGTAACTTATTTTAGTGAGAAACACGGGTATAGATATGCTTGTATTTTAAGTAATGTTCTCTTTGAAAACTCTTCTATGATTTAACATGGCCTCAAAGTTGCCTATTTCTTCATCTTCGTTTTCTAAAAAAGAATGTTCTAATACACAGCCTTGTTCATCCAACACACTAAAAAATGCTTATATTTCTTCAAAAACTGTTTAAAATTGTATGCTTGTGTATATGAGATATAGGTCAGGTGGTAGTTGTGTCTAACATTTAGAAATATAGATCAAGTTGAAGAAATGTTTGAACGTATTAATAGTAATTGGTTTTGTTAAGATGTCAATTGTATTCTTTAAAGTATGAATCTTTTCCAACAAGATCTATCCAGATGCAATCAATTCTTTAATATTGTGAAACCTTACTTTTTTTTGTCCTCACATGAAGCATATGATTCTTTTCCAAATAAATGATACTTTGAATAACACGATGCACTTGAATTTCATATTGATTAGTGTCTATCTCCTTCGCTAACCATGTAAGACAAAATAGCAGTCTTAACTACTACCATGTGTTGCATTTTAATTGTAGACAATAAAACTATAGATTGAATTATTGATTTTCAACACATAGACCTCCTATAAGAGTAAAAAGATACCCTTTAGTAGTTATCTTATTATCTAAATTGCCTACATAATCTGAATTCACACATCCAACAACTAAAGGATTACTCTTACCTATATCAAACATAACATCAAAATTTGTTGCACTTTTTAAATACTTGAATATCTATTTGACTGCTTCCTAATAATGTCTTTTAGCTTTCATTATGAACTTACTAATATGATTAACAATAAAATCCAAATTTGACCTAGTGCAAACTATTACATACGTTAAATATCTAATGGTGCAAACATATGAAATCTTGGACATATCTTCAACCTCTACTTATATCTTTAGCATTGATATATGAAAAACCTAAAGGGATTGACCAATAGAGTACTCATCGATTTAACTTTGCTCATTCCACCTTCTCAATATAGCTGCATCAAAATAATTATAGCTTTTATAGCTTTTATCTTTTTAACTATTCATTTGAATAATTTTTTTAGTAAGACCCAATTACTTCATCTCAAATTTCTTTTCCCAAAAAGATCTTTAGCTCATTCACACCATACATGTTGTTTGCAACAATCAACTTATCATCCACATATAGTAGAAAAATAAACAAAAATTCAATAAAATTCTTAACATACTAGCAAGAGTCATACTCACATTTCTTATGTCAAATACAAGAGTTAAACCTTTTATAATATTACTATAGAGACTACTTTAATCATAAAATGACTTCCTTAATTTATATATCAAGTATTACTCAATAGGTTAAATTAAATCCTTCGAATTGTTGCACGTAAATCCACTCCTCTATGTCACCATAAAAAATCATTTTCACATTCATATATTTTATATATATATCCAAAATTAGCTACAAACGATCATTATCCTAATGAAAGTGTGTATGACCACTAAAGAGAAAAGCTTATCATAATCAATCTCCTTTTGTTGTACATATCTTTTTCATATTAGTCGAATCTTGAAATTTTTTTCTTCTTTTTCTAATAATGTTGGCTTCAGTATGCATATTCACTTGCATCCTATAGGCTTTGAGAAGATTCACTAGCTCCCTTATCTGGTTCATATGTAAAGACTCATTTCTCCATTGTAGCTCCTATAATCGATCTTTATCTTGACTAACCATAGTCTCTTAAAAGGTAATTAGATCCACATTACTAATGATAAGTGTGAAAGATATTAAGTCTTCCCAACTATATCTATTTAGAAGTCTAATTATGTTTTTCATTCTATCTATGATTATACTATAATACTACTCTCCACCTAACATAGTTCTTCTATCTACTAAACCAAAATTTCTAATATCTCTAACATCTGCTTCAAAATTTTTCAATTCCACTTATATAACTTTTAAACTGGTACTGCTCTTTGTTGATCTGGCATATCATCTCAATACATTTTTTAACGTATATTAGTTATTAAACATTATATCCCCACTATTTAACCATCTTCTTTGATACAAAGTCTTAAGACTTATTTCCCTTAACATATTTTGCATAGCTAATGAAGATATACTTTTTTTTCTTTGTATCCAATTTACACCTCTCATCACCGAAATTAGCACATATGCAAGATAACCAAAAATCATCAAATTCAATAAAATCTACCTCATTCTCTATCCACCTCCTTTATTGCTCCTCCATCCAATAAACTATATGTGATATATTGATGAGGTAGCATGTCATATTCATTGTTTCCCCTAAAAAATTTAAGGAACCCTACGTTTATTCTTCAGAACTTAAACTTTTTAGTTATGGATGTCTACATTCTCTCTGAAGCATCATTCTATTTTAGAGTTTTGCAAATTGTGTAATGCCTCTAAATGTCATATCCTCATAAAATTTTTGAAATTGTGTTTGCATACTTAATTTTGTTTTATGATCTCAAGTACTTGGTCTTTTTGTTTATCTAATTCTTTGCCTCTGCCTTTCAGCCTTGAACTTTGTAAAGACCTCATATTTATACTTTATAAAGTATACCTAGAATTTTCTCAGAAAAATTATTGATGAAGGTAAAAGATCTACTTAACAATAACTCTCGAGTAAGATCATATACATTGATATACATATAATTTAAAAGTCATTCAATTTTGTGCTTTCATGTCTTAAATGTCTCCCTAAACTATTTATCAAGCACATAAAACTTTTGTAAGTTTAACTTACATGTTTGACACCTTTTAATGAGTTTCTCTTATGAAATTTTATCGATTCTCACTCACCAAGATGGTTCAATCATATGTGCCAACAATGTAGTATTATCTTCCTCTAATTCTACTGAAGCTACTTGTCCATTTAACAATTGTATTATGTGTTAGTCTATAGTTTTTCTTGTCAATTATGGCTTTTATAACATTCAATGCACCCTTAGCCACTCTAATATTGTCTTTATTAATTAATTTTATAAACAAACCCATTCACATGTAAGGTACCCAAAAAAGATCAGATTCTCCATCAAATCTAATACTTTCCTAATATAATGTAATGTCCTAACAACACCATTAAATATCTTGTTCTTATCCTGTCATATTATGATAATTTCACATGCTTTACATCTCTTAATTGGACAGAGCCAAAGCTGTCGAAAGTGTGACATAATTTAAATTCTAGTTTAGTGTCATATGATCTGAGCATACTGAATCTAGAATTTATGAATCCTTCAATTATTATTTATTAAAATATATATCATATTTATATCATTGCAATCTAAATCTCTGTTCTACACTATATTAACACGCCTTGACGAATCATCAATCTTCCTTTCGTCTACTTCTTATTTGGAATGTCCTTCCTAATATTTACGGTTTGCTCACATTTATTGTACCAGATTGTCTTTTTACCCTTAAGTTTATATTTGTAAATCTTCTCAGATAAGCCATCTTTACTCTGCTTTCTCCTACCATCTTGATCTCCACTTATACAAAGCCTTTCACCTTGAGAGCCTTCACTAGTATCTTGTCTTTGTTGGTTATGAGCCAATAACACAATAGTTATGTCTTCAACACCAATTGTCTCCTCTTTAATGTGAGAATGGTCATCGGACACTTGTAAGCACAACTCTAACACGAGCTAGAGTCCTTTCAAAATATAATTATGCTAAAAGCGCAACTTTTAAATTAAATAGTTCATCACAGACAAGGTTTGAGATATGATCATGTTTTACTTTTTTTTTCTTTTAATAAGAAACATGAGCACGTACACACTCATGTTTTAAGTCATGTACTCCACTACTTCTCTACAACTCTTTTTAACGAGGAACATATACACACGCGCATATTTCAAGTCATGTTCTCTTTAAAGTCCCTCTGTCATTCAACTTGCCCTTTAATTCACCTATTTTCTTACCTGTGTTTTTGCCTTTAATTTCTAAAGAACATGCCTCAATACATGATCGTGTGCAAACCATGTTCATCCAATACACTCCTAAAAATGTAGATATTGTGCTATGAACTTTCTAATTCATACACACACAAAAAGCTATATAACCAACCCAACAAAATATATGTAGGGTGATACAACATGCATAAAAATAAAGTGATACAATATTTACATACATAGAATAAAACGAATTTGAAAAGGATATGTACTAGAATCGATTTTTTTGGGGACTCATAATCATTATCTTTCAAGTGATTATCAAATTATAAGTCAACAAATGCACTCAATAAATTGAATAACAAATTTGATCTAATTAAAATATTTTTTTTTAAGTTTGGCATGTCTCCACCTGTTATTATAATCAACAGGTAAAAGAACAAGTGTATATTTAATATGCGTGGCAATTGCAATTCAAGATTTCATCTCCCTGTTCGAATGCATTTTTGCTCTTTACATCTGACAGCCAAAAAGTTATTCACCAAAAGAAATATATGTGGCTACCATAACTCCAACAAGGTCAATTTTAGTGATTACACTATTCTTTTAGCTACGGCTTGGATGTCTGGTTTCCTGTAGGATTCAAATTTGTATCCAACTAATAATGGAACTTAAAACACAATTCCAGAGTATTAGTATTCAGGCACAATACATACACCTTTATTCAAAATATGACATTGCTGCTTCGTAAACCCCAAAAGTTTTATGTAAGACCAAACTTTGAGCCATTTTCAAACATGTTTTACTTGTATAATATGGCAATTGACAATTGATGGGCATGCCACGTGGTATATTCCAAAATGGCTTAATCATTGATATGCATAATTAATTAATTATTCATTAACTACTTGGAAATTGTTCCCACAATCACCACGTACTGGGAATTGTATTCAATACAGGAAAGTAAGTCATAGTAGATAATCTAGAATATCAAGTACAGCTTTGAGTAGCTCACGAACTATTCAATTATATTCCCAATATACTAACTAACGAGGTTAAGTGTTGAAAAAAATGAAATGAGAAGAAGAGAGGCGTGCATATGGGAAGCAAAAGTCGACATTTGGCATACAGGGAAGAGCAAAACCTTGTTGTACGTTCTTTTCCCACTTAAATCCTAAAGATAAATAGATAAGTTATCTGGTACTAATATCAGATTGTTTAACATTAGCAAAGTTACTTTCAAAGGATCAAATTGATCAAAGAAGTCGAATTCCTACAGAGTTGTAAATACACATTATTAGAGCAGCTAAAACGTGGGACCTAATATTTCATCAGTAACATAGTAGTGACTCTGTTAACATTATTTTATCATCTGGTCAACTTTGTTGAGAAAGTTGCCATAACTACAGTCCTCAAGAGACTCTTGTGAAGGGAAAGTAACGACAAAAAGAGCCATTAAAGGAGTGCCAAGACCTTATCTTTTACTCAATTGAAAATTCAGTTAAGTTTTTGCATCTTTTGACGGAGTAGAATTGGTCCCAGCTGAGAAAAGAGTACCGAAAGGAAAAACAAGAAAATATACATAATACAGTGAACTTGGAATATTCTATTTGCAATGGTAGTGGCTAACGTTAGAGAGAGTCACTGTAGCATAAAAGCAGCCAAATTAAGAACAGAAACAATAATGTGCGACAGTGTAAGACAGAGAGAGAAGATGCCGACAGTGGTAAGCACATAGGCATCAAGTGTAACGAAAAAGATGGGAAACCAAAGTCATTGCTTAGGAGAAAGAGTGGAGTTGCAGGAATTACATGAGCAGGCGCACAAACGCAAAAAGGCCTCGAGTAAAGACTAAAGAGATAGAATCTGACAGGTTTAAGAGGAAAATTACTGTGCTGTGGACCTACGACCATTTCCTTGCTCTGCCCCTTTTTGTGACCCCCACAAGGGAAAGGAGCCACCTTCTTTCCTCTCTCGCTGATTATCTTTGTGTTAAAACCTTAAACCCTAATTCAGGGTTTCTGTTATTGGGATCCAACAACCTCATGCTAAGCCAAGCTTAGTATTAGGCTTAAGGTTGCTGGAAGATTCCAAGCAAAGCAAACGTTAAATGACCCTAACCCTTCTGCGCTAGCTGGTCATCTCTTCAGTAATGTTCTTAAGCGGTTTCTTATGAGGTTAAAGGAGTACGGATCAGAGAGGTTGCAGATAACACCAAACAAGCCCCAAAGTGGGGATCAGAGGCAATAATTAGGAGCTGGACCAGTGTGCAGGCTACGGGAGAGAACTAACATGACCTTGTCGGTTGTTCTGCAAGAGTACCTTCTTCTGTAGGAGTGTCGTCAGTGTCTTTGTGACTATTCAATGTTTATTCGTACGAAGCCCACAAAACCAAACACACCTGTTCCTTTGATTGCATTCTATGGCATTGGATGGGATATAGGAAGCAATCCTCCGTCTCACTTTTCTGCTAAGATTAAGCCTTAAAATCTCAACCCTAATTGCTGTGTTTACATCGACTGCAGATATGAGCCTTGTGGTATTTACAGCTTTTTAACATCAAATCTACAGTGCGGTTGATCAAATTATCAAGGTAAGTCATAGGCTCATAGCTAGTTAAATCTGGCAGGGGTCCACGAAGCTTTCATTTTGAAACTTGGGATTTCAAGATCTTTCTGTTCATTTTTCTTAAATAAAGTCCTGGGCACTTCCTGGTATTAATCTCCTCTCTAGGTCATCTAATCATTTGCCCATGTACTGCTCAATCACTTGCTTATGTCTACAGGTATAAGGCTGGCTTTTGCACCCATAGAAGTCAAAATCAATACTAGAGTTAAGAGAGTAACCTTCAGAGTGACCTAGTGATTAGCTCTTTGATCAAGCTTGTTGTTTGATAAGATGGCCTGAATTAGGGCTAAGAAGATCACAGGCGGGAACTTATAGTTTCTCTGTTGAAATCAAGGAAAACGACGGCAGTGATGCAGTAGAAAGAAGGGTTTGGTAGATTCACGTCTTTGGATAAATACTGAATCCAGTTTCATGGCACTGAGAGGCCAAGATAAAGCAGGTATGCCAGGCTCTTTGTTCTACAATCCAATGAATAGAGATTCCCCCTCCAAGGTCCCTTCTGCGTCCATAGTTCCAGGTTTATCAGAAAGAAGAAAAGATAATCAAAGAGTTACAACTCAAATCCTTGACCAACAAGGTCATATTCTTCATCAATCTCTGAAGACAACAAGAGATGCTGACCAATCCACAGATCCAATACCTGTACCAGAGTCAGCTACAACTGTTACCACAAGTGCAATCAACGCAGACCCGACTCCAAGTAGATCGATTTCAAGATCTCCGCCACCAACATTGACGACACCAACGATTAGTTATCGGGAATGTTTAAAGAACCATGCTGCGACTATGGGAGGACATGTCGTGGATGGATGTGGAGAATTTATGGCAAGTGGTGAGGAGGGCAAACCTGAATCTTTGAGATGCGCAGCTTGCGGATGCCATAGGAATTTTCACAGAAAAGAGATCGATGGAGCGCCAAACTATTTAGCTAATTCTCACCATAAGAATAATAGCCAAAGAAGTGCCCTACCTCATCATCATCTTCATCATCAGCAGGTCAGCACTTCACTTCCTCAACCGCAAACTTCTTTTCACCAGCATCTGAGACAATATCTTGGAACAACTCCGACTGCACCAATAATGATGACCTTCGGAGGAGCTGCAGCGGAGTCATCAAGTGAAGATCTCGACATATTCCAGTCGAACTTGCAAGTGCAAGCATCAATCCATCCGTCTTCATCGTCAAAGAAGAGGTTCAGAACGAAATTCAGTCAAGAACAGAAGGAAAAAATGATGGAATTTGCAGAGAAATTGGAGTGGAAGATCCAGAAACAGAATGAACATGAGGTGCAACAGTTTTGTTCTCAAGTGGGTGTTAAAAGAAAAGTTTTCAAGGTCTGGATGCACAACAACAAGCAGGCAATGAAGAAGAAGCAACTTGAAGAAATTTGAACCCTTGTAAGGCACTGTTCATAGGTTGGAAGGCATATTAAGTCAAGAATTAGACTACAATCTGCATAACCAAGACAACAAGAAATTTCTCACTCATCACTAATTTCTATCAAAGTCCACTAGTTTTAATATCCTACATACATTGTAATGCAGTCTTCTAAACCATTCATAGTCATCAAAATCCCATGAATTTGTCATTTTTTTAAGTGAAGCATGCTTGATCTCTCGGTTTTTCTGTCCCATTCTTGATACAAACATGACAACAAAATAGGAAATTGAGAAAGATATTCTCTCCTTTTTTCTTACGAAAAGTAAAGAAAGTTTAATCTTAAACTTCCCACTTATGTGTCTTATATTTTATTATTTCTTTCACATTCTTCTTATAATTTTCAATTTTCTAAATATGGCCCTCTCAATCAATGAAGGCCTTTTAGATTCCTTGAACTTAACCACAATGTCATTTTAATTCCCCAGTTAAAACAAAGCCGGAGCAAACGGGATTTAATTAAAGCATGATAGTGAAATATCAGGCGCCACCACCTCTACACATGCCTTTTCCTGTTACTTGGTTTGGACTTTAGAGGGTTTGCAGTTAGGAAGTTATACTCATTGTTTCTTCATGTGGCTCATGATTTTGATTGCGGAAAATGATTGTTTGGTATGATATTTACAACAAGACAAATAAAGATTGTATGTTCTCTAGCTCAAAGTTAACTTGTCATTACCTATTGGCTTCATATGGACTTCAATTTTGAGTTCCAAGTTCATTCCTGGTTACTTTGCAAATCAAAAGACAGACTTGATCAGATGGGTATCTTAAAATCTGATTAAGTGATTCGGGGCCTAACACGTCCTTTCTGAAAACCAACCAATGATCGAAGCATACCAATCATATAAATATTTTCTACAGTTACTTTAAAGCACATAACTGACACTCCGTTTTCACTTCCAAGTTCTGAGACATGAAAAAACAACTGAGTATTGATGTTTTCATTCTATGATTCCACTTCCCAGGTTCACAGGTTCTTATTAATGCCATGAAGAATCCAGCAGGAGATTTTATAATGGCCATCATGAGCTTCAGATTTTCACGTAATGTTTTAAGTTCTGAGCGATTGATCCAGAAATCGAACCTCAACATTTTTCTATTAATCTTAAATAGGAACAGTCTTCATAAAATTGGCAGTTGATAGGGAAAATTAATAGGTCTGAACGAAATAAGGTTGAGGAATCATACGAATATGCAAACATATTAGTTTTTTAAATTGAAAGAAGTCCATATGGTTAATGGGTACAAAATATTCCTAGTTCTATTTGATATCAGTTCACTTTTACAATCTTCAAACTTTAAATTCAACTAAAAATGACAATCTACATTAAAATTACTAAGTTTACTACGATTATTATATATTGACATTTAGTACACACATCTTACATAAATATAGTATCAAGTGTGGCTATTATATTTAATACTATTGGTGTTAGACAAAACACCAATTTTGTTGGTTAAGGCTATTAATTAAGTTGTTATCATATGTTGAAAAAGTAATTGAGGTGAAACAAAAGTATTGAGAACATTTTAGCC
Organism: Erythroxylum flavicans; assembly: GCA_027576715.1. Lineage (NCBI taxonomy): Eukaryota > Viridiplantae > Streptophyta > Magnoliopsida > Malpighiales > Erythroxylaceae > Erythroxylum > Erythroxylum flavicans. Next base: position 25,034,446 of record JANZXP010000194.1, on the reverse strand, counting down.
TAATGTTTAATCCATTTGCATGCAAGAATTTGTAGGCATTGACATACCAACCTATATATGGTTATGTGATTAACATGAAATCCTTGTCTTGAATTTCAGATAACAGGAGAAGGATGCAGTTATTGGTTTGGATGAGAAGGTGGACTCAATTTGTAAGCCAACTTCCGGTAACCCTGTATTGAAGAGTCTGGAACATAGAAGAACCAAGGACTCTAGAGTGGAAACAGTATCTTGCTACAGCGATTTATGTCTAGCTAAGACCTAATTCGAAATTTATCATTACTAGAAATAGTTCTGATGTGATAAAAGCAGCCATAATAAACAGCACTTCACGCATGCATCATATACATTATGAATTTCACGTAAAATACATGCATAAACCATCATATATCGAACCGTAAGATATATTAAAATACAGTAGCGGAAGCTTAACCAAAAACCATATACCTCCAGCCATTGCTCAACGTCTTCAGTAGGGTTAGATCTTCTATCCTCTCCTCAGCTTCACGGATGGTGTGTGTTTTCAGCTTAGTGAGAATAGGGACCGAACCTTAGGATGATTATATCCAACTCAATCAACAACACTCTGGCCATCACAGAGACAACATAATGATGGGTTGAGTGGGCGACAAAAATATGTGGAGTGGTTGCGGGTTGGACCATCCACGATGGGTTGGTCATGGACCATCACGTGGACCATCACAGGTAAGATTGTTGAATCGTGAAGATAAAACTCTTACAAGCTCTTCTTTTATTCCGGTCAGCGAAAACACTATATGGGCTGACGCTTCTCCGCTCCTTGAAGCTGCCTGTAAAGGTTCGATGTGATTCTTTCTCTTTATCCTTTTCAAGATTCAATCTTTTCTTTCTTTTTTCTTCTGTTTTTCCTGCTTTCTCTTTTTCCAAAACAGAATTGTACGTTAGTATTAGTCTATTTCTTTGTCCCAGACTAGTAAAGTTTTCTCCTGTTTGTTCTTTTTATAATCTTTAATATGAAGCTTAAGTCTTGAGGTATGGTTTTGCTTTGTTTTGCTTGGTGATGTTTGGGTTTAAGTAAGCTTTCGAGTTCACGTATCTTGTTTATCAAATATTTTTTTATGTATTATTTTATTCGGTTGATTCCTTAGTTGTTGAGTAATCGAAGGGGGATAACAAGACGAAAAGGAAAAATGGGAATATTTTGTTAATGCTCCAGGACTGCAATTGTTGAAAAATTGACTGATCAAGCAAAGTATTGCTGTTTTTAATGATTGTACTGTGAGATGCTGAACTTGTTATAGGGAAACAAATGCTTTCAGTATACGTGCTAGTTGGTAGAATTGTGATTTACTCTCTGAATTCTAGTTTTATTTTTCTGAGTTAATTTTCCCTCATCAATGTCAACATTTTCTTAGCTAGTGAACCATTTGGCTTTTCTTGATAACTTGCAGAAGTAATCAGATCTACTGCTTCTCTCATTGAAAACCAGAAGAGTAGCGATGTTAGTGATACATATTAACCTTGGAGATTTTTCCTTTCTTGGATGGCACATATACCGACAATTATATTAATGATTGCTGCCCAATACACCTGCAAATTGCATGTGAGCCTCAGTTTTATTTTCTTTCTGAAAATTAATGTATAAATATTTGAATGCAGAACTCCAAGAAGGTGAGCTCATTCATCGAGAGAACTTCAATCTTTTTGCTGTCATGTCTGCTCTGGAGGTGCTACTGAAGTTAAATTCTATTTAATGATTTATTTTCTCTCTTTAATGAGGAATGCATTATTTAGCATAGAGAAGAAATAAAAAGGAAAAAGGAAAAAAGAAAACTTAGTATGATATCTTCTTGCAGCTAGGTTTCTCCAACACTTATGATTTCAAATTAAAATGAAGAAGTTATGCCATTCGCTAGTGCAACACCTCAACGTGTGGTCTTGTACAGATATGATTTAAGAGCTTTTAACTTCCTATTTCAGTCTTGAATTATAAGTGATGCTAGTAATGTTCTTAGTTGCCTTGTCGAGGAAAAAAAAATGCTTTTCTGGATTTGTCCCGATTTCCTGGTTTATCTGCATGTGTGACAGCTCTGGTACCTTTTTCTCTATGTCGAGCTTTTTAAGTTCCTTCCGAGATTCTGATCCTTTTACTTCTGTTTCTTTTGTTTTTGTTTTATTTTTCCTTGTTCATTCTAGATTATGGACCCAAAGATGGATTCTGGAATTGCTAGTAGATACTGCTCTGTTGATGAAGCAATTGAAGATGGTTCTGCTCCAGTTCCTATTAGCTTTGATAAAACAGAGGATGTCCAATGCATCATTGATATCATGGATCATCTTTTAGCATGTGAGGTAATTTGTAATCAGTTGATATCATGCTTATCAGCTATTCATTATGCTGCTCATTATGAAATGCTGGACTCGCAGTGACCCCTCAAGGTACCTGGGTAAGATTACTCTGGTTTCCTGTCTCAGAAATGCAAAATATTTAGTGAAAAGATCGTTTTGTCTATGCTCATACCTCATTCTTTTGGGCATGCTTTTAATATATGTAGCATATCTTTTATTTGTTCTTTAGGAACAAAGATTGTAAATATCATACGAGGTCTATGATGCTTGTTGTTTATTATACCTGCTCTAGCCTCTTGATTGTTTCACATTGTTTTCATTCTTATATTGTTTATAAAACTCGTTGGGCCTTGGTCATGGTGGCTGAATGTTTAGGCTGATTAATGGATAAGAAAAATTACTTACGAATTATAGTCTTTATTTACAGGCAACATGGCACAAGGGTCATTCCTTATCGCAGACAGTTTTTTTAATATATGTATCTTCTGCGGCCCGAGAGGACATCATCATATGCCTTACCACATTCTTATTGCAAAATCATTCGTGCAACCTGCAAGGCTGTTGTTTCAGCTGTTTCTGATGCTCGTACACATGAAGTAAAGTATTCTAATCACTCTTTTGGCCTATGTTTATGTTAGATTCTTTAATTCAACTATTTTCGAACTCCAATTGTAAGGTTGATTTCTTGATGTAAAATCTTGGTTATACTTCCATTGCAAATAAGATAGGCGTGCTTTAAACTTTTTCTGAGTTAGCACTTGCTTTTATGGGATGCATCATATTTTGGCTTTCCATTTAACTTTTTGGTTGACAGGAAGAAGATCTTTTTCACAATGGCTTATGGCCTTCCTCTGAATGGGGATGGAGATGAGAAATGTTTATAATGGTTAAATGCTGTTGAAGCAAATATATCTCGTCAACTGCGTGCTTGTGAAAAATCGTCCACCAAACAAAGAGTAACAGAAGGTATTTTATTTTCGCACTTTTATCTTTGAAATAGCGTGAATATGAAAGATGTTGAAACAAGAAGCACAAACATATAACTAATGAACTGGTAAACTTAAAGCGATGACTTTAGTTGACTGACTTTGTAAATGATAAATAGAAATTAGATCTATTAGGGGATACCAAAATCTCTCTTGTCAATATCCTCTGACGTGATAAACGAATGCCTCATTGTTTCTCAAATTCATCTGATAGAGGAATTGATCATAGTTATTTACAAATCCCATACCTATAATTCGAAGCTTAAAGCAAAACTGTATCAGAATGTATATTTCTTTACATAGTAACTCATAGAATACAAGAAAACATAATTTCCATTCTTCTACTTGGAACAGATTTGGCTAGTTCTATGATAAAAGTTTAGGGACAGGTGGAGATTCTGCTTTAAACTTATATACTGCTGAAAATGATATATATAGGTCTGTTCATATGTTGCAGGTCAATTCTTACTAATGCAGACAAAAACTGTTCTAATCATTCAAAAGATTCCTCATGGTCTATGTTGCCTATTTATATAATCTACCTAATACCAAATCTGCTTCAGAACTCCACCAAACTCCTTGATTTGAAGCAGATAACTCCTCAAGAAATGGACTTTTCACTGCCTAGAACACCGGCAACACGGTGGCCATTTTACATATTCTTAGGTGGTTCCTTGTTCTGCCTCCTCTCAAGAAGCATTTGCCGTCTATTTTCTTGCTTTTCGCACAAGTTGAACATACTCTTCCTACGCATAGACTATACTGGAATTACCACCATGATCATCACTATTTTTTCCTCCGATTTACTACATCTTCAAGTGTGAACCCCATTGGCAGTTCATCGACATTGGTGTGATCACAGGAATGGGAGTGTTCACCATTGCAATACTGCTTTCTCCGTGCTCATCCACTGGAAAATACCATGCATTCGAGCTCTACTCTTCTGTTCCATGGGTCTTTGGTCTTTTCCCTGCATTCCTTGCAGTAATTGTCAATTGGAGTAACCCCGAGCATGATGCAATTCTAGCTTATGAATCAGCTATGGCTTTGCTCTACTTGACTGGCACTGAATTCTACGTTAGCCGCATTTCGGAACTATTGAAGCCCGATTGGTTCAGGCTCTACTCTATTGGATTCTTTGTCATGGAGATTATTAATTTGTTGGCACAAAATATCTCCGTTGATCCTTGTTTTGGTTGAGGTTCAACTCACATTCTTTTTAACCAAATTGCTTGACACATGCTAAAGGTGCTACTCTTCTGGGAGCATTAAATTTCGATTCCTCTATAGAAATCCTTAGTCTTCACCAATTGCAGAAATATAATTAGTTACGACTTCTAACTAAAGAACTTTCTAAGTTTGAGAAAATCAAGAAATTCAGTTGTGTTTAAAGTTTCTATACGTTCTTCGCTATTTTTAAGGATGAACCTGTTATTCAAATATCATGGTTTAATGATTGTAACTCTCAAATCCTGAACTCTATCTATGGTTCCCACGTCACAGGAAAAGACATTACTGCTTAGACCCACTACACTCAGTTAGCATTGCCGTTCATATGTTCATATGTGCCCATCAAGGCATTTCATAGGTGAAATGAAGCATGGTAATAGACCCACTACACTCAGATAGCATTGCCGTTCATATGTTCATATGTGTCCATCAAGGCATTTCATAGGTGAAATGAAGCGTTGTGATAGCCTAACCGAGATTGATTGAAATCATTTCCAAATTTAGAATTTAAGTACAACCATAATAAGATCTAGTCACATGTTCTTACAAAAAACAAGTAATCCCAAATTTGGATAAGGGAAAATGATCCAACAAAAAGTAGTAGCATACGATCTTCAACTCAATAAAGTATAACCATGCTTGTCACCAGTAACGATTAATATCCAAAATCGAAACTATTCTCAGCAATATAACGACGAAAATACTAAAAAACTTATCTGAAAAATCTTTATATTTATGAAACTATCATAATCATCTGTACCACTTATTGAACTTTCTTTTGTCACTGACGATTTTGTTGGAGTGCAATTCTTAGGCAGGGATAATCCACACATAAAAGGATTTCCTCGATAGCTAGTTTCTTCAAAAGTTGCAAACTGACTTTTTCTGGCGTCTTATCAGAAATATTTTTATAAGTTACGCTAAATACTTCTAAATATTTTAACGGAACCAATTGAGGAGGAAATATTCCACTCAAGTGATTGTAAGATAGATCCAAACTCTCCATTGCTGTCATATTCGAAAATGATAATGGAATATGTCCTATCAAATTCTTACGAGATAAGTTCAACATCTTCATACCTTCTTTGTTTCCAATTTCAAAAGCGATTGAACACAACAAGTTGTTATTAGAGAGATCTAATCCAATGAAATCAATCTCATGCATATGTAACGTGTCGTACTGGTAAGCGTTTCCTTTTTGTTCCAATTCGAGAAAGTCATTATAGTCGACGAAACCACCATCCCTAGGAGGAGTTTCGAAAGAATCATTTTTGAGTGAGAGAGTGTCAAACCTAGTATGGAAAAGATCAACGAATTTTATTTCATTCATCATCTTCCGTAGAAAAATAGGTATTTACCTTTCAAATTGTTATGATTTGCTAGTACAAATTCTTGATTGAGTTCGATATGCTGCCAGTTAAGCAGTTATGGTTGAGATCTAGTACGATCACTCTAGAGTTAGGAAGTACATTAGGAAAAGGTCATTCAAATCCGTTATGGGATAAATATATGTGTGCAGCTTGTGGAGATAAGAACATTGAGGGTAGGCTTCCAAAAAGATTATTATCTTACAGACCCATGATTGAAAGATATGACATATTTCCAATTCACTATGGTATCTTGCCAAATAATTTATTGTGATTCATGTCTAATAAATGTAAGAGAGAACAATTAGATAAGCTAATCGGGATCTTTCTAGTGAAATCATTTATGGGCAAGTATAAATTGTTTAGCATTGGAAAATACCTTCCAATCTCTCCAAGAATGTGGCCATAAAATTGATTGTTGGAAATGTCTAAGATGTCCAACTTTGGGTGAGGATGAATTGGCAAACATATCGTTCCCGAAAGAGAACAATTGCCTAAAGAAAGGCTTCCCAAATTTGTATCGTTGTCTAGTCTCGGAAATCCAGCTCCCCTTATTTGAATATCGGAAAGATATAATGACATCTTAAATCATACTGGTAGTGTAGAAATATGGGAAATGAAAGCCCTCCTTCACATGTAGAGAACAAAGCAAGGTCTTGTAGTTGAAACTTAGGAGTCAAATTATTATCAACCCAACCACTTTTTGCGTACATCTCGTTCACATCAGCAAATGAATGCTTGAGTTTAGAATGATTGAAAAATGAACAGAGTGATATTGAAATTTGAAAATGTTTATTAGAAATATCTAGGTACTCAATGGATGTGAGGCTCTTCAAAAGAGATGCAAGTATATTTCCTGAGAAGTAATTGTATAATAGGGTCAATAATGACGAAGTTTCAAATTCGCCAAACAAGAAGGCAAGGTCCCACAAAGGTTATTGCCATTTAGATAAAGCTTATGAGATTTTTCAACTTGCATGATTCTAAAAACAAACTGAGAGAACATTAGTGAGTAGAGAAAAATAATAATTTCTCAAATTTTAATTTAACTCATAAGTACTTAAAATCAAGTGAAGTAATATTTGCAATGAAGTTGAGGAAACCTACAAAAACTACATGACAAAAAGAAAATATAGTCAATTATTAATTACTTTAAGGTTTTTTTCAAAATAATATGTTTATAAATTATTAATTATGATTTTAAGTACTTCTAACCATCACACATTTTGCAACTTTAAATGATAATTCAACTAACTATTAACAAATTAAAGCAAAAATTACTCATTTATTCGATACAATAACAGTCACTACTTACTTTGATTGTTAAGTGTCTTGTAGTTGATCCTCCCTAAGGACAAGAGCATCAAAGATTGAAGTCCTCCAAGCGACAGGGGGAAGTTTTCATTCATGTCAGAACCATCTAATAACAACTCTTCCAATTTATCTAGATCATCTTAAATTGCATAACAAATTTCAAGACAAAAAGAAAAATAATTTAACAACTTCATAATAATAAACATGTAATGACAAGTAAATGTTTAATTATAAACTTTAATGATCTCGTGGGAATAGTGCCCCTTTGAAATTATTATCTTCCAAATAAAGAGACTTAAGGTTTTTGAGTGCTTTTAATGATTGTAGTTCAAAGCTGCGTCTGCTACTTTGATTGTTGCGTGTCTCATAGTTGATACTCCACGAGGACAAGAGCCTCAAAGTTCGAAGTGCTCTAAGCGAGAAGAGGAAGTTTTCATCCATGTCAGAATTATCCACGAACAACTCATCCAATTTATTTAGATCATCTTAAATTGCATAACAAATTTCAAGACAAAAAGAAAAATAATTTAACAACTGCATAATAACAAACGCATAATAACAACTAAATGTTTAATTATAAACTTTAGTTACCTTGTGGGAATAGTACTCTTTTGAAATTATTAGTTTCCAAATGAAGAGACTTGAGGTTTTTGAATGTTTTTAATGATTGTAATTGGAAGCTGCTTCCGTTACAAACCCCATCGGAGAGCCAAAGGATGCTTATGTTGCTTGAACCTTGGATATCTGTCACCAATAAATAAACAACGTAACATAGAGAAAGTATTAATTCTCGTAAACTTAGCATCAGCATGCCAAACATACTGATGGTTTAAATATTGCTGGTACTCTCAACCTTCCTAACACTATCGAAAGTTAGTTTTTAATTATGGCTTAATTAGTTCCTTGGTCTAGTCGTTCGTTTCTCTTAATATTCTTTGTATTGGATTTCCTTTGCCGAAAACCAAGCTTAATTTTGCAATTCCCTTGGCTTTTTAATATATTTCTTTTAATTTTTTAAAAATATAATAAAGAGTGAAATCTTAAGAATTTAAATAAGATTAATAAAAAATATTTAAAATTTGTATAAATTTATACCTTTAGAAAAAACAAACTTCCTTCTCAATATTGTTGTCGTTTAAGTATAACTCCTCCAAGTTAGGTATTTTGACCAAATATGGTAAATAATAGAAAGAAGTTATTAAATATATATCATAATAATTATGTATTATAATTTAATTTTTTATTTATTAGGTATTAAAAAATAAAAATTGCTTTCTCATTTGTAATTAATAATATGATAAAATATAAATTAATAATCTATAATAAAAGGAAAAAGAAATATGTACCTTTTGTATAAATTGATCCATTCAATTCATTAAAACTTAATGAAAATTTTTGAGGGAATGAAATCCTTGAAACATTGATAAAACATTATTAGTCAAACCATTCCAGTCCAAAGAAAGAGCAGCCAAATTGCTCAACCTTTGCAATCCTTCAAAACCTGCATTAGTTACGTGATGGAACTTGCTTAATAAAACAAATTAAGATGGATTAAATTGGCAAGATATGACATGGTATTAGTTTGTGATGTCATATGGTGGCTGTGTGGTATTAACAGAAAGAAGAACCTTTATTCTTTACGCAGCAAACAATGTGGTTGAAGCCTAAATCAAGATTTCTGAGCTGTTGAAAGGGAAGGAAAACTGAAGCATTGAAGTTCCATTCTCCTAAACTCTCGTCTCTATAATACTCAAGCTGCAGCTCATTGACATGCCCTGTTGTATCGTTGCATACAACTCCCTCCCATTTACAACAGTCGATATTCATATCCCATGAAGGCCAAGATGTGCCGTTTGGGTAATTGAAGGAATGTTGGAGCTGCAACAGTGCAGCTCTCTCCTCCTCCAAACAACCACGGGAGCTCCACCATTGTAACAGTAATAATAATACTATCATAATACTCGCTTCTTTTTGTAACCTCGTACGGTATTCTGCTCTGCCATTTCTACTGATGGACTAGTGCTTTTGTTGCTTATTGAGCAAATGATGAAGTGACACAAGCAATTTATAGCAGCGTTATGATGGTGACCCACCGTATGTGGAAGTTTAATTTGTGAACAAATGTTATTGCCTCCTCTGCAAGATTTCTTATAAGTTGCAGTGTTTTTCTTTGATATAGATGCTATGATAGTGATCGGTTTGTGTATATGGATGGAGTAGACTTGACTTTTGTGAATATATCCTGACGTAATCAAGAGGTACAAACCCTTAATTTTTAAATTTTTGAAAAAATCTTCTAATTTTAAATTTTTAAACTCTTTGTTAATTGGTCAATTTTGACCTTAAATTTTACACCAATCACAAATTTAATCCTAACATTTAATATTTACGACTCTAATATTTATAAAATGTTCAATAATTTTTTATTTAATCTGTAATTAGATCCAACTTTTAAAAAATATTAAATTTTTATTTATCTGTGACCACCTCTTTTTAATTAATGGACTATTTCTTTTCTCTTTCCTCTTCCCAACTACTTCCACCACCATAGCCACCACGCGCCCCCACCGTCGCCTTGTCCACCAGCCATTTTTTCCTTTAAACACCGAAGTCTCTCCAACAACTCAACCACCATCGCAATCTTCCCAACCACAGTCTCAAGCTCAACACTCAAAGCACCCCTTCTCTACCATATCCACCGCCCCTCAAAATCCATTCTTGCCATCCTTGCTGTCACCGCGCCCTCCACCCGTGCTGCCTTCCTCCTCGCTCACATCGTTTCCGGTGAAAATTTCCTTCCTACGTTTCCCTCACCCTTCTTCTTCCTTAATCTCCCGCCATCTGTGTCTACGAATATGATAACAAGCTGGGATTTGTAATCATTTTTTTTGCATGAAATAAAAATTTTATTTTTAAATAAATTGAAATAAGATTTACTATGTAAATATCATAAAATTGTGACAAAGACTTAAATTTTCTGATTTTCTAGAAAAAAGTTAAAAAGTAATTTAATTTAATTATATACTACTTAAATATATTACATAGTCATTTAAGTAGTACTATGTAATATATTTAAAATCTTAAAAAATGATAAGTTATGAATGTATTACAAAATTATATAATATTAAAATCTTAATATTATTAAAAAATAAAGAATAAAAACTTAAAAAATTATAACGAATTTAAATTTAGAGAAAATTTTAAACTAATTATTTACGAATGGATTAAAGGTTATCTGGTCAGAGGGACAAAAGGCAAACAAATCATAATTTAAACTTCTTAAATGGAACAAAACCAGTTGTCGTTTTACAAGTTACAGTGTTGAACAAGTTGGTACCATGACTTAGTAACTTCTTTTTTGATATATACATGTTCTGATACTGATCTTTCTACGCGTGTGTTTTGAGTAGACTTGACTTCAAAGACAATAATTCATCCCTACATAGTTGGTACCATGACTTAGTAACTTCTTTTTTGATATATACATGTTCTAATACTGATCTTTCTACGCGTGTGTTTGGAGTAGACTTGACTTCAAAGACAATAATTCATCCCTACATTTTGGGATCGTTACTCACTCCTAAGTGGTCCAACCATGTTTGCTCTTCCAATAAACCCACTTGACTTCTTGAACCTTATTTCTACACGTTACAAATGAGTTGGTAACTTTTTCTTTCATATGTAATTGTTCCGATGGTGATCTCTTATCTTGTATCTTTGGAGTAGACTTTATACTTCTTGAACAATAATTCATCCTGTCATTGTCATTGTGTATCAGAAATTTATGTGATACTAAAGTGATCACTTTAATGGACTAACTTTGTAAATCATGAATGGAAATTAAATCTATAAGAAGATACTAAAATCTCTTTTGTAATATTCTCTCACACCATAAATAATGAGTATAAGAGTTTAAAATTAAAAAACAAAGAGAAAGTGAAAAATATAAAATCAATTGTTTCAGATCTGATTCTTGACCAATAATTTATATTATTAATTGATATAATTTTTAGTATCCTCTAATAAATTTTATTTTCATTTATCGATATTCATCAATACTTTAAAATTAAGAAAAGAGAAAGTGGAAAAGATAAAATCAATTCTTACGGTATGTTTCAGGTGTGACTCTTGACCAATATTTTATATTCTTAATCGATATAATTTTATCACAATATAAAAAGAAAAAATTTTGCATTAAAATTTTCCTTAATAAATTTTTATAAAACTTATATATTCCAAATATTAATTTTGTTTTAACAATATATTATTATAATCAACATCTTAACCATATCATGATAATATTATTATAATATTATCATGATATGGATAAGATGCTAATTTTTAACATAATATTATTATGAAAATTGCATATTACAATATTTTATATTAATTTCTTTAACAATTACTTAACTTTGTTTTATTGATATTTTTATTCTTATCACAAAAATTATTTATAATTTATTTTAAAAATAATAATTTTATAAATGATTGAATTTTTTGATTAATTATTTATATAATATAAAATATTTTAATTATTTATCTACAAAATAAATCATACAATAACTAAATATGAACAAAAAAATTTCTCATTATCATTTTAATATTTAGTACCAAATATTATAATTAACACTATTTATATGTAATATGAACACTATAAATACGATAATGGCTTGATGTATTATAATCCAGGGGTATAAGCATATTTATGATTGTGGGCCTAAGCCCAATAACCAAAAGCGAAGAGGAAAATGAATATGATGCTGTGCGATCCTCTGCTTCAACAAGTTTGGCGTAACATGATTCTTTGTTACTATAATCCTATTCCAATCCTATTACTGCCTCAATTCAAAACAGAATGAATATGATATGATTCGAGTGAGTTTGAGGAGAGAATCATCATCTTCATCGTCCGAAACAAAAAGGAGATGGAAGAAGATACGGCGGCGGCGGGTGGAATGATTGAGCAATTGGATGCATTAGTAAGCGGGAATGGGTCTCTCACTGATCTTAATTGCCACTCAAGTCTAATATTCCTACGAGAGAACAGTCACACAAACTATCTAGAATATTTCCAATGAAATTGTTTCTGCTCAAGGATAATTCGGATAGCATTGGAAAAAACCTTCCAATCTCTGTAGCGACGTGGCCATAAAATAGATTGCTGGAAATGTTTCAGGACACCAATTTTAGGTGAGGATGAATCGGCAAACGCAAGGTTTCCGAAAGAGAACAATTGCTTAAACAAAAAAGGAATCTAAATTCATGTTGTTGTCTAGTAATCAACTTGGGAATCTAGCTCCCCTAAATTGAATATAGTAAACATTAAGGTTGCATTTGAATTTACGATATAACGAGGATAAGTACTTATCTTCCGTAATTTTCAAACATAGTTACTTGTTTGGATTTGCAGGCAAACAATCAGAAAATATTTTAAAAATTATAAAACCAATCCCAAAATTTAAAGAAAAAAATATAAACTAATTATTCAATAATGTATTAATGGTTATATAGTCTGTGGGATACAAAACAAGCAAATTATAATCTAGCAAAAACTTCTTATATGGAACAAAAACAGTTGTCATTTTACAAGTTGCAGTGTTGAACAAGTTGGTACCATGACCTGGTAACTTCTCTTTTGATATATAGATGATCTGATACTGATCTTTCTACGCCTGTTTGGAGTAGACTTGACTTAATTCATAGACAATAATTCATCCCAACATTTTGGTTTGGGATCATTACTCACTCCTAAGTGGTCCAACCGTGTTTGCTCTTCCAATAAATCCACTTGACTTGTTGAACCATATTTTTGGAGTAGAATTGTGATGGTGATCTTTTATAGTGTATCTTTAGGTAGATTTCATACTTCTTGAACAATAATTCTTTATGTCATTGTCATTTAGCATCAGAAATTTATGAGATGCTAAAGTGATCACTTTAGTTGATTAACTTTGTAAATAATGAATGGAAATTAAATCTATTAAAAGATGCTACAATTTCTCTTGTAATATTCTCTACCACGACGAACCGATGCTACATTCTAACTACACATACTTATGAATTGACAAGATTTTAAAATTAAAAAAAGTGAAAGTGAAAAAAATAAAATCAGTTATTTCAAACTTTCCTCTTGATCATTAATTTATATAATTAATCGATTTAATTTTTAACATCCTTGATAAATTTAATTTTCATTTATTGATATTCGCCAATACTTTAAAATTAAATGAAGAGAAGGCGGTAAAAATAAAATGAATTCTTACGGTATGTTTCAATTCTGACTCTTGACTAATAATTTATATTCTTAATCGATATAATTTTATCACAATATAAAAGAAAAAATTTACATTAAATTTTTCTTTAATAAATTTTTATAAAACTTATATGTTCCAATCATTAATTTTGTCATCTATTTATAATTTCATTTATTTAAATATTTTGTTTTATATTAAAACTTAGGCAAAGAGAGTAATCTGGTTTTGTGTTAGTCTACTAATAATTTTGTGGATAAATATTTTTTTGACTCTACTAATAGTTTTGTGCTAGTCTTAAAGATTTTGTGGATAAATATTTTTTTGACTCTACTAATAATTTTTGGACCAACAGAAAAATATCTTAGCATTTATCTCAATGCACAATTTATCAGATAAAAAAGAATTTTAATTCAATTATATACTATTAAATATATAATTTGACAACAATATTAACTTTCTAGCTTGTTTTTTTAACGACAATAATATAAAACTTTACTTTTAACTAATAAAGAAACTATTTTTGATAATCTTATTAGGAAAAGTTTTTAATTTAATGTCGTAACTATATGTGCAAGTACTGATAACATACAAACACAAAATTAGTCATGAGATAATAAATTACATGGTGTGTAATCTTTTATAATTTTTTTAAATTTAATTATTAACCTTTTAAAAATAATGTAAATTAGGTGAAAATAGTTATTTTAGTTGGTATGATGTGTTTATCAAATACTCTATTTATTTACTACATTAGTAAATTTAGATTTTAATATTAAATTTTTGAAAAATTTTTAATTTAATTACCAACCTTTTAAAATTAATATAAGCATATTTATGATTGTGGGCCTAAGCCCAATAACCAAAAACTAAAAGGAAAATGAATACGATACGGTTCGAGTGAAATTGAGGGGAGAATCATCACCTTCATCGTCCGAAACAGAAAGGAGATGGAGGAAGATACGGCGGCAGCGGGTGGCATGATTGAGCATTTGGATGCATTAGTAAGCGGGAATTGGTCTCTCACTGATCTTAATCTTAAGGAGGTAGCTCCTTCTTATTGTTCTTCTTCCTCGAAAGACCATGACTTGGGGGAGGTCACTTACTTCACGGAGCTAGTCGACGACGTTTCGCTGTACTTCCAGATCATCGTCTTCCGAAACAGTTTTGATCTTTAACTTTGTTATTATTATTACTAGTATCCTACAACATGGCAGTTCTTTTCTCAAGGAGACGATTCCTGTTTTGTTGGGTTTTAGGGTTTAATTGTTTGGGAATTGAAATTGGGTGGGCGTTTTTGGTTTGCATAGATACGGTGCAACTCTGCTAAATTCGTTCACTTATATGCCTCCGCTTCCACTCGTTACAACAATGTGAGTGTTGCCTGTATCCCTGGAGGAGCTTCTGAGAATACGGCCTCTGGCATTGCTCGGCGTTTAGTTATTGTTTGCATTTATATTATCAATTCATTAACAGCAACCGCATTGTCTTCGATTTTAACTCGTTCATATATAACAGTGTTATAAGCTTAAAGTAAAATAAGGCCAAAATAAGGAGCTTCGATTTTAACAATATATTTTTATTATTAAAGAGACTGCTTTAATTTACTTATTTTGACACAATTGACGAATCCAATCGGTGCTAAAATATATATATATATATATATATATATATATATATATAAAGAGAAAGCTAAGATGATTTGTCTTATTTTAGTCTTTACAAGTGTCAAGAGTGGGTAGGTTTTATTTTTCCTCGTTTTGTTCTTTATTAATTCTTTATTAAGGTTAAGAATTAGTGTTTTTTTGTATATTTTTATTTTTTATAAGGTTAAGAGTGAGTCTTATTTTATTCTTCATAAGAATAATCCCTAAATAGATGTTCTTTCTGCGCTTGCCCGGAATCGGCCCGGCAATATTCCCAAGAACAGTCCAATGCTTGAGGTTACGTCTCTCTCTCTACTGACACACTTAGATTTACTTCAACCAACCTATATTTATAATGTCATTTTGTGTTCATGTCTCAATTATGTACGAAAAATATGTATATCATTTTGTGCTGATAAGTTAGGGTTCTTGGCCTTTCTTGATTTTGCTATCTCTTTCTTGCTTCTGTTGTTAGGCCAATGCTGACAAAAAGTTGATGGAGAAGCTAATCCAATTGGGCTATACTAAACCTAAATCCCAAGTATTATCGTCTTAAGTCTTAAACCCAGATCCCAAGTATTATCCTCTTAAGTCTTAACACAGTCAGAAGATACATCCTTCCATTTGATACACACCATGTGCCTACATATACTGTTGCTACGTGGACAGAAAACTTGGAGGAAGTCACAGATCCTCTTTACTGCATTTTGCTAGATCTGCAACTCCAAGATTGAAAGCGACTGCTGCTGAATATGAACTCCAAGATTGAGAGCGCCTCGTGCTGAATAGGGTACTTTGGTAAACTCTGTGCACGAGAATTTTCTCAATTACATCGCAGTGGCTTACCCACCCTACCTTAAGGGCAGTGGTCTCGGAGCACTGGGGGAAGGAGCACCCTCAGCTCCCCCTATGCAACTTCTGGCTCATAAACTTAAAACTTTCCGCCCTATTCTCAGGGCATGGAATAAGGAGGTTTTCGGCTTGCTTGATAACAATATTTCCAACGCCACTACTTCTTTGGAGTCGATTTAATGGGAAATAGACCAATCTGGAATTTCGGACGTCCTACATGAGCAAGAGCTGGCAGCAAAATCTCGGTTGGAGACCGAACTTCTTCGGAAAGAAATTTTATACAAGGAGAAGAGCAAGATTCGATGATTGGAGGCTGGCGATAGAAACACTTCCTTTTTCCACAGATCTGCGTCCATAAGGAAAAGCTTTTGCTGGCTCAAGGCTCTTAAAATTGATGGCCAGTTGAGTTACTCAGCGTCAAAGATAGTGACTCA
>JANZXP010000194.1:25006650-25017938 GCA_027576715.1 Erythroxylum flavicans | reverse complement strand
GGTGGGGGGGTTTGTATAATTTTTTTTTCATTTTGATCCTCAAATTTTGAGGATTTACGATACCAGGCCGGTACCGACCGTTATCGTAGGTACCGGTACGGAACGGTACCCAATACACTGCTTGTTATTAATGGGTACCCACGATACCGAACGGTACCGGGCTGGTATCTTAAATCCTCAAAATTTGAGGATCAAAATGAAAAAAAATTATACAAACCCCCCTACGGAACGGTACCCAATACACTGCTTGTTATTAATGGATTCAAATAAGGAGTTGATGATTGAGGTCAAGAGTTTCTTGCATTCTAAATACACGATTAAAGACTTAGGATACGTGAAATTCTTTATTAGAATAGAAATTACAAGATCAGAGAGTGGTATGGTGTTGTCACAGAGGAAGTTTATCCTTGATGGTTTATGGGAAACTGGCATGACAGATGCCAAGGAAGCCCCTGTACCAATTGCTCCTGGAACCAAATTAAGTATTGATATGGGAGAGCTCATAGAGAACCCTAAAAGATACAGAAGAGTGGTAAGGGAGGTTGCTTTACTTGAATCATACTAGACCTGACATTGCCTACACTGTCCAACAACTTAGTCAATTTGTAACAGTACCTCGAAAACCTCATTGGCAGGCCATAATTTATTTGCTACGGTATCTAAAAGGCAAGATAAGTCATGGAATTTTCTACCCTGTTCAGCCAACCACATCCTTAACTTCATACTCAGATTTGGATTTGGCATTTTGTCCTTTTAGTCGGAAGTCCCTCACCAGTTACTACATATTTCTGGGACGTTCTTTGATTTTGTGGAAGACAAAAAAGCAAAACATGGTTAGAAGGTCTTCAGCAGAAGCAAAGTATCGTAGCATGGCATCCACCATCTGTGAGCTGTATTGGATATCAATATCATATGTTCTGCAAGACTTACAGCAGCCACAATAGAGTCTAAGACCACTCCTTTGTGATAACAAAGCAGCTTTGCATATTTCTTCAAACCTAGTGTTTCATGAATGAACGAAACACTTTGAAATTGACTACCATTTAGTACGAAATCCAATCATAGAAGGCTTCATCACCACCAAACACATATCGACGAAGGCTCAATTAGCAGACGTGTTTACAAAAGCTTTGCCATCACCAATCTTCAGAACCATGATCTCCAAGATGGGCTTCCTGTCATTGCCTATGAATTCCATCTTAAGCGGGTGTGTTGGACCCACGGACAAAATAAATCAACACAAAAAGAGATAGGCTCAAACCCGAAACAATAGCAAGAAGACAAATAGAGCAAAACAAAACAAAACAGATGCTACAGTACCATCGTCCTTCATGCCCCGCCGATTGCTACGTCGCACCAGTAGCAAAACCTGATCCTTTCATCATTTTGTTTGTTTTTTTTTTGTGAATATTGAGCGGCTTATAGCCTAGTCCTTCTTTCCGTACAATATCTCCTTCTATAAAACCTAGTGGTTTATTACAATAAAATGTGTATGTTTCCACCAAAACTTCGCTTGGTTAGCTACCGACTTCGATACTTTACCTTTCATATAGCACACTAGTTTGGTACAATACTTGCCTATGTCAAGTCCACTAGTCATGATCCGTTTATTTAAGCACATGTTAAATCCGTAGAACTGTCACATGTCTCCCTTATGCATGTGATCTCATTAACCTTCAACGCAAGGTTCATCTCTGCATTTTGTCGAAGATTTCTGCCAATATGTGCTAATGCATGCCAACTCATTGATAACAATTTTTCTTGCCTACTCGCAAATCTTTGCTTTGTTTCATTATCTCGAGTGTCAAACATTAGTCAAGGCTTGTCAATGCCTACACGATTTTACTATTAAGATTTAGGGGTCTAACAAGCCACCTCCACAAGAAGAATTCGACGCTTTCATTAAAATAATTCGTGGACAATCCTCCAAATGAGGTTCCTTCGAAGACTTCTTATTCATTAACACATCTTCCATGTACCAATTTCCCTCTCTGTCAAGTTTGTTTTTACTTTTGTTTGGACACTCTTTCACAAGGTTCATTGTGCCTAACATAGCATAATTGTTGAGGTAGACTTCTTGCGTCAACTCTTCCTATCCTTCTTCTTGATTCTTTATGATCATAAAATTCATTTACTCCTCACTCATCTTCCGTTTTGGGCATTCACAAGCAAAATGCGACCTTTCACAAATAAAACAAGCAATATCCCTTTTTGTTTGTTTCTTAGACTTGCATTGAGAAGATTCAAATACCTTCTCCTTGCCTTTCTCAGAGTTATTCTATGTCTCACTATTCTGCTTACCCTTGTTGCTAGTTCAAATTAATTGAGACAATTGGAGATCTATCTAGGCATCTGCAACCAATATTGTGCTTAGGAGGTATTTGAAGATATGTCTATGAAGCTTCAATTGTACTCAACCTTTCAAGTTGCTTATGAAGTTGAACAACTTGTCTCAATCATGTTCTACATGTGCAATGTCAAATATGTGAATTTTCTCGCATATTTCTGCATCAATTCGTCTTGCTTAATCTCTTTAAAGCTTTCCTCGCTAGCCATAAAGTATTATTTGGGAGAAACTGATCTGTTAGCTCCTTCATCTTCTCTCAAGTGTCAATGAGAGGTCTACCCGCACTGATATCATTAGAGGTTCTCGTTCTTCACCACAGCTTTGCATCCTCCACCATATATGTACTCATGATTGACACTCTCTCTAAATTGGGCACTTTTGTCACTATAAAGTATCGCTCCATAAAAAAAAATTCAATCTTCTTGGAACTCTGTTTGCAATCAAAAACTTAAGGCCCTCATACTTTCACCAAAGTATTTTCAACACACATAATATCCTACGTTGTAATGGCATGCCTTAAGATCGTTATCTCGAACCTAAAATCCTTTTATGCATTCATTAATTTCGTTATTTGATGGTGCAATTATTGGATCTGTGCCTCCAAAATCTCGAACTGAGATGACTAGGAGTTGGCCTCTTCGTCTTCATGAGAAATTAACCTTATGAGTGCTTCCACTCTGTTAATACACTATATCAAATTGTTGTCTCACGCCATATCGATATTTTGAATTTAATATCAGTTGTTACAAAGGTTTTTCTAAACATTGAACTTACACTAAATTCGTCGTACTCATTTACACCGCAATGTCACCTAGGTCCATTTAAACTAGACTTACCCTTTTCATGTAATTGTTGACTAATAAAACCTTGTTCTCAAATGCTTCATGACCCTTGCAATGTTTAACTCTCACACTTGAGTAAGAATATTACCAAAATATTAAATAATCATAGGCAACAATAAACACTTAAGAGCTATAGTAAAAACTAACCTTTATTATTTTCCCAAAAGTATATAAACGAATGAATTCTCCTAATATGTTCCCTTCTCATCTTTCTGTATTACGGGACAAGGCTTAAATAAGCTATCTATAGGCACCTCTAGCTTTACAATTCAGAATCCTAAATAAACTAAAATAATTAGATCACCTCTATCCTTATCAAATTACGTCACACCAACAAATTGGATTACATTCTTGTCCAAATAGGACTATATCTTATAGGATTTAGATACATCCCAACTAACAAGATAAGATATTACATTTAATTAAAAAAGATACATTCATATCCATAAAGAACTTCACTATCTTATCCTCCCATGTAGTTTTTATCTCTTAGAATTGATGCATATCTACTGAGATCTTATCCATCACATCATCTAAGATCTCTCATTGATCTATATTTATCGATGATGAGTCATTAAAGTTCAAAGCCTTTTACAACACACAGGTTCGATCCAATACTTACCCATATCAATTTCATTAATCATGGTCCGTTTATTTGAGTACACAACAAGTCTTTAGAACTCTCACATATCTCCCTCGTGCAGATGATTCGACTAACTTTCAACTCTAAGGACCATCTCAAACTATTTTTTGGTCTCATATCCAAATCTTACATCTCAACGAAGATTTCCATCACTATACACCAATGTACGCTAACTCATCGATAATGCCTCTTTTTTCTTTGCCTACTCGCAAACTTTTGCCTTATTTCATCATCTCAAGTAGCCAAAAGTCTACACGATTATGCTATTAGAACTTAGAGGTCTAACACCAAGACACTCTCGTCACCGATCACCAGATATAAGAGATGAATATAATTATATCAAATATGAATTATCACTGGTTTTCTCTTTTTTTGAAAAAAATATTATTTCAATTATATATGCTTCATTTTTTTCAATCATATATGCTTCATTTTTTGCTGGCTTTACCAAAACTAGACAGATTAATTTAAACCACACAAATTTCGTAAGAACTTAGATGGAAAATTCTTTTTCGCAGAAGTGATTTAAAGCTATGGTATTAATTTTTTCTAGGCTGAATACTTTAATTGTGAATTTGAAATAAAGAAAGCTTGAACACAATGTACTGGCACCTCTGAAGCATTGGCCCTGTTAATTTGTTTGGGCAAGAATTGATTCAAAATTCTCTTGTAAAACCCTACTTTCTCCTTTCGGTTTTTCAAGAAACACACTTTTTAAGTGGCGGAGATAAATATGACATAACTAATAGAAAGCAAAAAAATCCCACTTCCATACATACGGACCCTGAGAGATCTGGTAATCTAATGTTGAAAACAATGTTTCCCGAATTAAACTGGCTGTGGATGACCACCTTCCTCAGCTAGTTTCATACGTTGGTGATGCTCAGCAACCTTGTAATCTACAACCTCCCTAAAGAGCTCGGAATCCAAGACGCAGTCAGGGCGAGCATAAACTGCTGCCTGAACGCTGGCCATGAGTTTGGCAATCTCACGACCTGAGAACCCTTCTGTCTTTTTAGCAGCCTCCTTGATCACATCTTCAGAAACATCTTTTACGGTAATCTTTTGGGGCTTCTTTTTATACACAGAGCGCCAGCTGGAATCATCTTCACTGTCCTTGGACAGGTACTTGCACAAATACAGGTTGAGCAATTTGAAACGTTCGTCTTCCCCTGGAAGTGGGAATTCAATCACTTCGTCGATCCTATCAGTTATAGCACTGTCGAGATCTCCCGGTCTGTTCGTGGCAAGGACAAGAACTATGTCCCTTGATTGATCCCCAGTTCGAAAGAGCAATGCATTAAGAGCACTTCGTTGAGCTTCGCTCATGTGTGTGCTATTACGCCTGCACCAAGTTCATTGGAAAAATATCAGCGTACTTGACAAACAAGTTTTCTGATCCAAAAGGATAGTCAGCAATTAAAAAAAAAAAATTGTGCTGTTGCAGCCTACTATTCAGACCAATTTGGCCACTGGCATGCTCATTAGTCTAAATTAGTGAAACGAGCCAAGCCATATAATGTCAACTTACTCGCTCAAAAATGCATCAGCCTCGTCGATGAAAAGCAATAAACCTTTCTGCGACTTCTTTGCCCAATCAAAAATTTCATGGATTTTTGTAACAGCTTGTGCGCCGAGTGGTGCAACATCTCCCCCTGTCATCATAGCATAATCTAATCCCTGGAAAGGGAAATCCAGAGGTCAGAGATTAAACATACAAGAACTACTCAAATATTAAGCCCTCAACATGTTCACATCCAGTCATAACCACTGCACATAATGTAAAATTGGCCTCTTTATTTCTTATTTACGGAACTATATCCATCCGTGCCAGACATCACTGTATTTAATCCTAAGTTTTATCTAAATTTTCATGTTGGAAATCCCTGCCAGCAGTAACCTGCTCGAGAAAAGTTTTAAGCATCGGTGTACCAGCATTGCTTAGAAGTGGAAACTCAACATGCTGAATTATCCCCCAATTTTTAAATTTCCCTCAGCGCGATAACAAATAAGTGTAACAGACAGCAATTACTATGGAATACACCAATGAGAAGAAACTATACCGATTTTCTAGCTATTTCTCTTGCAACCATAGTTTTGCCTGTACCGGGAGGCCCATAAAACAACATATTGCGGAAGGGTGCCTGGTGGCTTTTAGTGTTTGCTGTAGCTCTGGCAAGATGCTCTATTCTCTTTTGTAATGATGGATGAAGAATGATATCTTTGAAGCCATTTTTATGAGCCAAAGCTGCTGCCCCAGCTGCTGTGCCATATTTCATAAACTGGTTCCTTGCTTGAGATATAATTCCAGACAATGGATTCCTAGCAATAGAAGATTCTCTGATCAGTGATGGTTGGCCCAATATTCTGTTGATATATCCCCAGGTAACTCTAGCACCTTCTCTGCAAACACAGAAAACAGTATCAATGACACTTAATAACTCTCATCAGAAGGCTCACTACTAACAGATTCTAAAGCTTCAATGAACAGAAAGCCTAGTATCCACTTCTCTAATGCAACAAATTTATTCTATTAAATCAGTGCATTACCAAAAAGTGTCATGTAGGAAAAATAGATAGGTGATCACTATGGCATTTTGGAAAGAAGAGATACAGGTGCTGATGGTCTTTAGGTAAAAATGGCTGTTCTGGAAGATGTGTAGTTATATCACAATCGACCTTCCCAATTCACACATGACAGAGCTATCTACCCAAAGAAAGAACATGTGCTACCAACTCCATATGTCACATGCTGAAAACAGAGAAAAATGCACCAAGAAAAAATCATACACACCTAGTTGTATAAACTCCAGCTGCTAATGCAGTAGCTCCACCAATAGTCATTATCAACTTGTTTCTATCAGTCAGTAGAGTCCTAAAACCACCTGGAAAACCAATTGAATCAATGCATGATGCTATCCATAAGTTTATGTTGAAAATTCTTCACCAATTCAAAATTACTACAATCAGTATAAAAATGGATAAGGACTTTATTTAAATGAGTCTATGAAGGACATCATATAATCATGCAACGACATATCTATCAAATATTTTACTTAGGAAAAAGGCTAACATCCAAGCATACAATATCAGCCGAACGACACAGAAAATAGTATCAAGCAGCTTCATCAAAAGTTATTACAAATTAATATTATTTTCTTTAAATATCAAGCTTAACGATTCATAGTGTGACAACTAAATTTTATGCTAACTAGTTTCACTGCACATACTACTTATATATACAAATAGGCCAGCTGTTTATTTCAAAAATTCATGAATTGAAAAATATGCTATGCAGCCATTTACCTTCAATGTGACTAAAAGTTGTATTAATTGCAGCTAGCCATTTTTCTTTTTCACCATTTATTCGTTCCATTAGCATTCTCCTATTGTGTTCCTCAGTCAACTTTGCCTCGTGTGCCCGGCCTTCTGCCTCCGCCATGGCTTTTACTCTTATTGTCTCACATTCTATTTCAGCTCTCTCCTTTTCAGTCTGACGTTGTTGAGCTTGAATTTGCTCCTCAGAAGCTCGTCTAGCTTGTTCTTTTCTTATAGAAGACTCCTCTTGCATCTTAACTAATTCAACATTGTGCCGTCTCTGTGCTTCATGATCTGTCTGCAATTATAAACAACAATCAGAGATTGGGCAGCACTTCTCTTGAACATAAAAAACTTCATCAGCTTCAGAATGTTTAGAAATATAGGACTACTCTGTGAGTTTTGACTCCCAAAAACAGTTTATGTTATTATTATCCCATTATTTACAATCAAAGAAGTTCCATCACATGATGTGCAACCAAAAAGTAGTCAACACAAACCTGCATCCTCTTTCTTGCCAACTCATCCTCCTGACGCAGCATTTGTGCCTTTGTCTGTGCTTGTTGCTGCAGTAGGTTTCTTTGCTCTTCGGCCAATTTCCGCTGCCTGTCCTGCCAAAAGATATGTACAAAAAAATTAACCAAAATACGAATAATCAGCAAGACATAAGAAAAATGTATCTCGTATACACCATTGCCACAATTGACAAGTGATCTGCATTCAGAAAGTTGGGAGCAACTTGGAATAATCACTTCAAATCACCTCATGGGAAATGAATGACGAGAGTGAAACAAAGCAATGTTTGAACAAACATCCACGAATCACTCACAATGTCAGCTTGAGCTTGAATTGCTTCATAATGTGCTTTCTCAGCTGCCACCTCTGCTTGTCTACTTTGTTCCTGTCTCCTCATTAGGTCAAAAACCTGAAACCGCCATGAATCCGCGTCAGTAATAGCCTCAAACCCCACAACCTAACCTAAACAAATTCCTAGCGTCTTTGCTAAACCAGTAAACATTTTCAATTTCAAAAGTCTCATTTCATACACCACCATTTCCTAACCAAACCTAGTCGCAGTTGAACAAAGGGATTTGAAAGCAACCAGTTTGGCATTAGGCGAGCTGTTGATTTCGCGAAGAGCTCTCGCACCTCTCTCCAGCGCCTCCGGATCCATTCCCGCTCCTTTTGGTTCGTCTTCTTCGGGCCTCGGATTTGCGCTTCTATCCGGTTGTTTCGGCCCTGAAGAATCCGCCGAAGGAGAAGAGGAAAAGAAGGGGTTGAAACGAAAGGGTCCGTCAGCATAAGCGCCGATTTGTTGACCGGAAAAAGACGCGACAGCCGCAGCAACCGCCACCGTTACGCACGGTGAGAACCGGGACAAGGCCATCCGTTAAGCTCCTAAATCACTTAGAATGAGATTGAACCAGAGGCCATGGGTTTTAGAATGTGGCGCGAGAACTTAAAACCCTAAACGTCAGGGTTTAAGAGGAACAAACTTTGCAAGGCGAAGGAGGCTTTTCCTTGGAGAATACTTCACAAGTTAAAATAGGGGCCCAGTTCAGGCTGTTTGGAAGGGTGGCAATTTCATATCCCTGGTCTGGGTAAATCAGTGTCCTATCCCAGGTCTTAGAACTTAGTATATGCTGTCGATGTATACGATGAATGCTCATTATGCTTCGCTTGGGACTCGGCAGCTAACAAACAATAGTTTGAAGCATCAAGTAGATTCGATATCGTCCGTAACCTCCTGTTATCCTTGACAATAATTATCAAAGTCCGATGTAATTAACTGAAAAATAAATTAAATTTTGACGAGTATACAATATTGATTTGAATTATTTTAAAATTTTATTTTCTCACCTGACTAATAAGATCATCAACTTTTAATTCTACCTTATAAATCGATACAAGATCTTGCATAAACAATATAAGTTTTATATTAATCAAGTGCAAATGAATTTTTTATATTTCAGTTTATTAGTTACTCGGCCAATTTTTATAAGCTAATTAATTTTTATAAATTAAAATAAATCAATTTTTTATTTAATATTTTTTTTTAATTAAACTTTAAATTTTTCGATACTTAACGACCCTTTTTTAATTTAAATCTTAAATATGTTATCTTACTAATTTTATTTTGAATTCGGTTAGGAAACAGTAACTTTAATTATTGATGTAGACAATCTTGAGTCTTCTTTACAAGATTCTATTTTAGGTACTCAATTTCCATGACTTCAATTATTGTTGTAGACAATGTTGGGTGTTCTCTTTTCAGTTCCAATTCCTTTTGAAGGCCCCATCTTATCTTTATAATCTTTTGTGTTGTCTTAATTTTAAGATATATTTTTTTAATGAATTATCTTTTGTCTTTACGAATTTAGAGGATAATCTTACAGATAATCTTTTTGACAAGTTTATCATCTTAAATTTGAACTTTTAATAAAGCCTTCTTTTTGCTGAGTGCTTTTTTTTCTTCTTTTCATATTTCAACTGTTTTAATATCAATTTATTAGATAAACTATAAGAAGATGTAATAAATATGTTCTCATTAAATAATTACAAAGAGATAAATGCAAAAGGAAAGCTACATATAATTGATATCCCTACCTCATACATTCGCAAAGCAGTAAGTGACAGTTGTTGACTTTTTTTTTACACTCTTACATTATGCATGGTAACATGCTTATAGTAACACTCACCTCATATACAATATTAAAAGAATGTATATGTCACTAATTAAACACCTACATTTATACTCTTGATCTTTTAAGATTTATAATATACCAATATATTAAAGATAATTATTATGTCTAGTATAATTAATCTTTAGTCTTAATATTTAAATTTAGGGCTAATTATCAAAAAAAATCCAAACTTTCCTTAATTTTTCAATTATAGCCCAAATTTTAAAAAATAGTAATAAAATGCCTAAATTTGCAATTTTTTCAATTCTAACCCGACGTTAATCTCACTATTATCTTGGCTGATGTGGCACTGCCACGTGTTAAGTGACCCCCACTAATTAGACACGTCAGCGTCATTAGAAGAAGCTTATCTCATTATGAAAACGACGTCGATTCTTAACGATAGTAAAACGAAGTCGTTTCAAGATAATTGAAAGAAGACTTCTCCTCCTCCTTCGTTCCCACTTAATCTATCTAAAATCCCTACGTTTTCTCTCACCCTGTCGTTGTGAATCTGTAACCTATTTTAAGTTGCTCTCACTCACAATCACCCCATAGTCCTTAGCGCTTCTCCCATTGTCGAAACGTTATTTTGCCCCACTCTTAACCTTCTCACATCACGTCACCTGACGCGTAATTTTGTCCTTCTCAACAACCAACCAAGTGAAGGTTAGGTTTTATTTCTTCCTTAAGATTTCATTGTCTTCTTTTCTGATAATGTTTATTGTTCTGCTAAAAAGTGTAGATGATGTAGCTATTTTTGTTTTGTTTATGTCTCCTCTTCTTTAATTCTTTATGTAAAAAGGTTGTTATCCAACCTCATCCTATAACGCTTTGGTCTAAACTTGTGTAGTTTCCTTAGTCTAATTTGAGAGTGGTGTTTACTTTGTAGTTAACAGATTACTTACGTGAGCTTCTTATAGAAAATTTTAAACATAACTAAAACTTGTGTGTTTTATAATCAAGAGGAGACTATGGGCATTCCTCATTTATGTCTTACATTACATGTTCTTACACCCAATATGAAGGTGGGCGTATCTAACAGGTGCCAAGGAAGTAGCAATTTTTTCCTCAGCTTCTGAGTCATTCTCAAAGTCAAACATCAATTGTAGCATTGAAGAGAGTTTTGTTCGTTATCAGGCTGTCACTAGTGCTGCTAAAGAATTGTCATTTCCTATTCGTGGGTATATGGTATTTATCTTTCGGCATAATTCTTATTTAGTGATATTATACCTTTCTGTCATCTACATATAGTGCAGGATTAACTCTCCTAATGCTTAATTATTTAAAAGCCTTAAACCTGTTGCATATCTTTTGTTCTTTTTCTTCATCTCTTAGTTCTGGGCTGGAATTTTCTGCAGATATCTACCTTCATATTTCTCTAAGCCTGGTTGCTGAGTTATATTAGATGTCCTATTAGAAGGAGAGATTTCTCCCTCGAAGCTGGCATATGT
>JANZXP010000194.1:24958932-24970391 GCA_027576715.1 Erythroxylum flavicans | reverse complement strand
ACTTATAAAGTATACAGTACAAATGTACAATTTGACAATGGACTATTTTGTAATTTTAAAAAAATTTAGGGACTATTTTATAAATTAAAAACATTACTCGAAATGGTACTCGATATTAACCGATATCAGTATGGTACTGTACCAGAACTTAATTCGGTATCAAGGTCGGTACGGTATTCGCAACTTTGATGGAACCTGATAAGTTACATCTTATAATTTCCTTCGACTGTTTAAAACTCTGCTAGATCTTGCATGACAAAAATCAATCTTAACTTGATCAAGGTTTTAAATTGAAATTTGCGAAATAATTATGGATGATGAAGAGGTAATTAAAGAAAATAAAAGCACAATTACTATAGATTACAATAATAACATGACCTTAGTTCATTTTAAAACCTTAACTCCAATCAAAAGTCATATATGGAAGAAGTTGTACATGTTAAAGAAATCGGAAATTCCATATGTTGGGAAATTGAGGCGGCATTATAAAAAAATTCATTTTGATTTCGTGAGAGTTAAAATCACTTAAAATCTATAAAATAATCAACAGATGAATCTCAATTCGTACTTTATTCTGAATCTTGATCATTTTTCTTGTTATTTCTCTTGAATTTTTTTTAAAATTGGCTCATCTCAACCACCGTAATTGCACAAATATTCGACCTCTAATATTATCCACATAATGTATTGAGATAACTTTGCAACTATCATAGAAAGGAGTAAGTAAAGAGTGTTTGCTCTCTTAGAGTTTAATCTTGTTTATAATAGTTCTGGATATATAATAATTTGATAAGAATTACAAATAGTTCTAATTAAATACCAGTTATATCCAAATAAGATTCAATATATCATATTGATCCTTATTTATTAAATATCTCATATTTAATCTTAAAGTTTCTCAAAGTTTACAATTCAGTTCAATTTGATTAAAATACTTTTCTTTCTTCAACTTGTTCTTTGTGTGTGACCCATTAGGTTCCTAAATATATTGACAATATATAAAAATTATAATCCTAAATCATATTTAGGACTAGATAAATTAAAATCCTTTAATTTATCTCTAATTGTTTAATTAAACAATTTATATCTATAGATCAACATTGACATTTAACAATGCATTATGACTACCCAAATATTTATAAATGTCAAAATAGTTTAAACTATCATTTATGTGCATGATTTTTCATATAATTTAATCATTTCATCATACAATATTTCGATTAGATATAGAGCAAAATGTTAATGTTTACCCTATTTGAATCCAATAATGTTAGGTCTTTACTATTAACAATTGATTCAATTAATAACATTTGTAAACTATGTATAAAGTGTCATTTCATCTTAACTAAGGATTTTTAGAATCATTATTAATCGAGAATAATAAAATATTCTCTCTAATTATTTTAAGGTGATGAATTATATATTGATCACTCAACTATTTTCATATATTTTATATTGTATTCAATAACAACATGAGAACAAGTTATAAGTAGTACCAAAATATAACAACTTTAAAGATTTCAAGTCAAAAAGTCAACTTTACAATTATCACAATTTTCGGGTCAGTTTATCGAATAAGATGAACTTACGACATTAATCAACACAATACAGGTTGGACGAACACTAGACCTGAATAAATGCAGAACTGAAAAGAGTCCAGATAATGTGGGAATCAATGCTTTGCAAGAGAATCTCATCGAAGTCGGAAAAGCAAGGCCAGAGCTTTAATTCTCAGATGAGACTTTCTTGGAACTAGTTGGCATATATAGGTCATTTCTTTTTCTGCTATGAGACAGGATAAGTAGTTAAATAGGTGGTGGTCAGGCTGCATGACCTTTTCTTTTCTTTCTTTTTTTTTATTTTGGTTTATATATAATAAGATTGCTAAGTAGTTAGGTTCGTAACTAGGTTGTTGGCCAGTAATCAGTGGGAAAAGTTGGATGAAGAAATAACGCTTTATAGATTCTCAATCTCCACCTTTTTGGATCATTTTGTGGTCCCATGACAAGAATTTACTTTGAACTCTAAATGCTCTCTTGTGCAGAGTTCCAACTAACGGTCTAACAGAAGAACGGGAGCCGGTGGAAACGGTTGGAAAATGCAAGACACCGAAATCCCACATCAGCTGATGCTAAACAATGCAAAGCCATATCACCACTCTGTCGTTAATCTTGGTTGAAATAGTACAAGTACATTGGGAACTGGAATTTCTAACATCTTGTCTACTAAAATTCAAGAATACAACGAAAGTAGGTTCCAGGAAGGAGGTGAGGTAGTTTGGCTACCTGTGCGACTTGTCTCAAAAGCCTTACTTGCTTTTTCCACTTGACTTGTAATTGGGAAATGGGACTCGACCTGACTCGATTTCCCTGACGTCCATGATGAGAATCTCATAGTGCCTCTTGACTTCATCTGCAGATTTTCCATCCACAGCTTTGGCAACATTTTGCCAGCGATCAGGTGTGTCCTTGTCATATAAAGCCAGGGCCTTTTCGAATTGTTTATTTTGTTTAGAAGTCCAAGAAGAGTTGGAGCAACGTGAAGAGGTGAGCGAATTTGATGCCATACCAGAGAGTTTGTCTAGTCAAGGAGATGACGAGTCAAGGGTTGTGGTCTAACATTGAGATGGCCAAGCCAAGAGAGCTCCTTATATGCAGGAGGAAAAGGCTCGTGGGGCTGTGCCAGTTGGCGAATATATCCTCCAAAAGTCTGATACGGCGTGACTCGTCTGCTTAAGAACCACAAGATCTAAGGACAAGGACGTGCAACTGAAGGAGAAGAATCAGTATCAAAGGACGGGCTCTTTTTGATTTTCTTAGCCAAACTATATTCTCTAATTTAATCAGTTGCAAGTGGGTTTCTTTTGGTAGCTACTGCATGCTCTGTGGATAACAAGATTACAGGTACCACGGTATTCACCATAGAAAAGCAAACCCTTCCTTCGTTTTGAAGTTCCAACCCTGTTACCATTCTGTTCAAGCACTAGCTTATCACAACTTGTGGCAATCCAGGATCTTTTGCAACTAAGAAAGACGCTCAAGCTGACATTCTCGCAATCCCCAGTAAACTTATAGAAAAACAAAAATAAACGTAATTTATATATGGAATTCTAGATTGAATCCAAGTAAGCTAGATACCCTTTTTTCTTCATCAGTTTGTAACCTCAGTTTGCAGGTTAATTTAAATATCTAGACCCATAAAGTTTTATCTTTATCTCATTATATTCAAGATAGTTTATCTAATGATAGATCCATCTAGCTTAATCAAAAGATTAGTTAAAAGTTGCTTGTTTCATCGAAGAGCAAGGGGTACCAGTGTTGGCTTCCTAGAATCAGCAGTCAGAAGCTATGGTAGCTACAGTGTAAGGCCAACTACCTTCTTTTAGTTGGTTCCTTGTCTTCTCAACCATTGTCACGTGTTGTGAATATTGCCCATACATTGATAGTTCATCACTACACGAAGTAAAAGGATATTGAAGAAGAAACACTTTTTGTGTAATGATGATAACAGACAAACATCTTTTGCGGTTTTGCCGCTTTATCAATGATCTCTCTCTCCTTTTGTTTGAGCTGGGAAAACTGGAAGGTAGGAGTAGAGTGTGCTAGTTTCAGTATTAAAATTCCGTTTGCTTTTAAAGAATGAAAAGAACTGCCACCTTACATCTCTCCTTATTCAATGTCTCAAGAACCTGTCTCCTACTCTTTTCGGTAGTTCCATTCTAACCGGGTTGTAGGACACGTCTTAGCTATGATTTCTTATAGTTTTCCGTACATTCGTTAGCTTTAAAATGTTGTTTCTCTGCTCTGCCTTTTGATTAAGGCCTCTGATTAGAATAAAAGAATGAGAATGAAAACTACCCTTTAACCATTTAAATCCTTACGAACGAAAGTCAATTAGATGAAAAAAAACAGGAAAAGAGTGCACCAAAGAATTTTACAGACCACCAGAGTGTGGTGCCAGTGAGATTTACTAAGCTAGTATTCCATTACAAGACAGGTAGTCAGGATTCAAATCCTCTTTAAACTCTGTTTTGGACTAGTATTCGCTAGTTTTTTACCATAAAGTTAGTTGTTTGACCAATGACTTAAAAGTAGACTCCATTTTTTGTGGTTAGTAGAGTTATCAACGAGGAACATCTAATATTCAGGTCCTGCCTTTTTGCTAATCTTCAGCTGGACCACTTGAATATCTTTTTGTAGATCTTCTGGCTGATGATTCTTATCGCGCTTGGCTCTTGTTTCTCTCTTTCTGTACACACGTTGTGACTCAAGTTTATCTAAGCTCTTACGTAAGAATTCATTACCATGAGGAAAAGAACAAACATCTGCCGTCCAACATCTTGCAAAATCTTAAAAAGATTTGCAAGAATCCTCCGCCGTTAAAAATTTCTGATGATTCCACGTTGGGTTTTGGACTCCATTTCTAGCTGAGATAGTATCTTGGCGTATACTGGGTTATTGGGCCAATCCTGCAAGTTGGTGCCCTGGATTGTCCCGAACTTTCGCAAGTGGAACTGCCATGTCTTGTTTCACTGCTAGAATCCAGAAGCTGCACTTCCAGACAAAAGTAACAAGCATGGAAATTAACTTGTAACACTTCTTTTTAATTAGTTTAACACGAGTTTGGATTCTATAATATAATTAATTGTCTCTATTTTATTTAGAAATGGCCATTCTACTAGTTAAAAGTAAATCTGCATACTATTAGATTTTTCCAAATCTTGCATTTAAGTGAGATTCATATTGAATATTGTTGTTGTTGTTGAATTAATCGACGTTATTTTATAACTAAGAAACTTTGTTCCTCCCCTCATTAGGCATAACCTGACTGAGCCAAAATTATATTCTTAATATTGTTTTTATATTTAGTATGTCAAATTTCTCATGTCCATCAGAGTAAGAGTCTAATAAGCCATATAAGATTGGCAAAAACATATTGGAAGAGAAAACAAATCAGACCCAAAGTGATATCCGTACAGGAAAAGGAAGGCTATTGTTGCCGTCGCTTAGAAGCAAGCAAGGCTGGTATGACTTATTTATCATATTTATTATTGCCTAGGTGCTTGAGATGACATTAATGATTAAGCTTATTAGCTTAAGCATTTTCTGTTCATAATTATCTTGTAACTTTGAAGAGGACGTGCTGTCTAATCCACAAGCTCATTGGCAAGTTTTATATGCACAAAGAAGCTTAATTCAAACCCAGAAAAGCAGTTTATGGAATGCGCAGTTTAACATATCCGTAATATTTAGTTCATCATATTTGATATTTCTGCAACTGGTTCAATTTTACTAAAATTTTCAAAGTAATACACCGACTTCAGCTTCTTTTGAGCTTAGAGGTATCCCGAGATGACCTAAAAATGTGTCGTTGGAGAGAATACGAGACCGTGAGTGGAATCTGGTCAAACAAGTTACGGCTTGGTTTTGGAGAAGTAAACAGTTCATAATTTACTGAAATCAACCTGCTAAAATGATAAGTACTTATTCTTAATGAGTATTTATATATTCAGAATTGCTTTTTTTGGTAACTACTGAAACGTGAAAATAAGTATTTGATAGTTACAGTTTCTGAAAAGAGATTAAATCACTAAAAAGTCAATTGATTTAATAAACTATTAGTTATTATATAAATAATTAAAAATATTATTAGTCATATAAATTTAAAATTATAAATAATAAAATATTAAATTAAAGTAAGAAAAATATAAATAAAAGAAATTTAATAAATAAAATATTTCATAAAATACTTTATAAAAATAATAATTATCATAAAGTTATTATTATAAAGTATAATTTTTATCACATAAGCACTTTGTTATCACAATTCTTTTTTAACTTATCAATTTTTTCAGTGATATCAGACTTTTCTCTAACATCTGATTATTTACCCGCAAATTTAAATATGTAATTACATTTTAAAACTACAGTTGATAAATACCTATCTTTACTATATCGCAGATCCAAAAGCAGCTTACATTTTCAATGCTCAAATCCTTATCGTCTAAACTTGACGTCCATGAAAGTAAATACCATAGAATCTGGATCTTTCCCTAGCTTTTGTCTAGTATATATATATATTTATACCACAATGCGAAAGATACTGATTTTTTATTTATGATGGTCCGACTCAAACGTAACGCGTTATTAGGAAGTTCAGAAACTCAAACCCCTACCATTAAAAATTATTTACGTCTTCTACTACTAGTTGGGCCAACCACTAGGCATTCATTGCTCGGCCAATTTTAAGATGTACATATCTGAAGTAGCCCTTAACTGATTCCTTAGTAATTGTGGATTTATAATCAAGAGAAATTAAACTTGTCATGAATAGTGGAATCCATTATCCATGGCTGGTCAGAGCAGCCGCCATAATTAGCGTGCGAGCCGTTTTCGCGGTGATTCTACGAATCAAAAGTGGATCTGATCAGAGTATTATTAGCGTTTAGAATACTCATATGTAAATATCTCATATATAAAAAAAAAAGGAGGCTAATATATAAGTTTAATGAGTTATTCTATCCATTGTTAATTAATTTTAGGATGCAAATTTATTACTTGAATTTATGTATGGTCTACCTTTTCTTTTTATGTGGACTTGTAGATTCATTGCAAATTTAATATGTCAGAATTAATGAAAAATTTGACCTACTGTTTACTCCAAAAGGGGCTCATAATTTAAGCAATTAGAGAAAGATTTGAAATCTGCATAGGGTAAGTAATCTAGCAATATTGTTTGTCCTAAAAGAGGATCTATTTGACCTCAATTAAAAGTTTAGCCTTGTGAGAATTATTTACGTACCTCTTTAACTTGCCTAAGTAATATTCATATATAAGGGGGAGTATTGAAAATACTCACATGTGAATGTCCTATATCTTAAAAAAAAAAAAAGAAGATTAAAATATAAACCTAATAAATTACTCTACATATTATCAATCAATTTTAAAATAAAACTTTAATTAAAATTGTGTGTGATTTATCTTTCGTATTTTGTAGGCCATAGGGCCGTTGCAAATTTTACAATTACGACCGAAATCTACTTGCTGGGACTAGAATGATGTTTCGGTGATTATCGTTGAGAATGACAAGAAGCAAGATCTGGGATAAATAGACAATTTATAGTTGCCTTGGAATTTTTTTAATTGCGTTAAAATAATATTACTTTAAAATTTTAAAATAAAATGATGTGATTTTTTTTTTAAAGATTTAGAGTTTAGAGTCCTCGTATAGTAAAAAAGTATGAAGTATTGTCCCGAAAAAATATAACAATATTATTTACCTAATTATAATATATTTCTGACTTTTTTTTAATTTATTCCTTTCTTTTTGTACCGTTAACTTGTTAAAGGTTTCTAACTCATAGTCAGAACGATTTGTTCTGACTTTTAAAAAGTTTTTTTCAAAAGCTTTTCTTTTTTTGGTAATGGAGAATATAAGTAAGAGAAAACTAATGCTTCCAAAAAGCAATAGAATAAAAATCAGTCATGAGTAGCAAACTTAAGCCTAAAGTTGGATTAAATATACAGACGATCGGTACCTGACGAGCCTTGTTTCGTATCGGAATCTACACATTGATTCAAAGGCCTTTGAGGACCACGATTTGTTCTGATTTTTAAAAACAAGGCTTTGAGTACCACGATTGGTCCCAAAGGCTTTTGAAAAGTTTTTTTTTAAGAAAATAAGGTTTTAAGAAGTTTGCTTGGGTCTGTCTTTAAGATTTGAAAATCCAAATTCCCTCCTAACAATAACAATATCTTATAAAATTTTTTAAATAAAAAGCAATCTTAACTAATAAATGTAATGGAACATGTAAGTTGAGCTTAATTGCTGCAAACGAAAAACCTGATTCGCTTCTAAGCTGACATGGATCTAACAGTAACAGCATGTTGTCACAATCATCTTCATTGGGACTTGGCTTGCTGGTAGGGTCAGCTAATTTCCCTCCGATGTCTAATTTGGTGGCAAAAGTCATTCGATATAGAGATTTCAATTTAACGTTTGAAGGTATGATTGATGTTGGACATGATTTGGAATTGTGGGAGCTGTCGTAATTAATTGTCATGTAACTGTTCTTAGTTCAATAGTTGTGGACGTTTCGTGTTTGACCAAGACATCCACTTGCTTTTCCGATATTACTAAAAAACATCGCAGTAAAATATTTATAAAAATCTGTAGAATAGGACCATCATTCTATTTTAATAACTAAAGAAGATACAATTTTGAGTCTCTTAATATAATTTTTTATATTAAAGTTAATATTAAATAGTGAAATATTCTTTATTTATTTTATAATAAAATTAGATTATAAACAAACTAAAATTATTTCTTAAGATAAAAAATAATTAAACCTACATGCTTATAATATTAAAAAAATTAACAATATAAAGACAATGCATAAAACATAAGTACTTGGTGGCTATAAAGTGAAACATCTGATCATGATGCTTCCACAATGTAGGAGTTTATATCTAGTATAGAGCCAAATAAAGGGAAGAAGGAACTGATGATTGTCAACAATGAACTGATGATTGACAACAATGAAGAAGCAGATATAATATCTATAGGGGATATATGTACTGAACCATACTGCAAGGTTCATTTTGAGTTTTACACGACATATTTTATATGTGATCTTTGTATCAATTTTGGATAAAGAAAGTTAACGTTTTGTAATTAATGCTTATGCTATACATTTGTTGCTTAATGCAAAACATAATGGTATAACTTTCTTGTCATATGATTTATATAGAATGTGTCTTAGCTCAAATTAGATATATGATTCTTCGTATCTTGCTAAACAAGTCATGAAAAGAAGAACCTAACGAATGATAAGTCATACATGGTGTGACATAAAAGTTTAAGCCACATTTCTAGAGCTAGGGTTGAGAGATTGATTAAGGAAAGCATTCTCTCAATTCTAAATTATGATAATCTAGAAACATGTGTTGATTGTTGCAGAGGTAAGTTGACTAAGACAAGGATAAAGAGGTCAACTCGTGTTTCTGACTTGTTGGGTATGATAAATACAGACATAAAAAGACCTTATACAGTTGCATTGTGCAATTCTAATTGTATCATGACATTTGTTGATGATTATTCCCATTACAGTTTATGTGTTATTGCTTAAAGATTGAAGGTTGAGAAACAATTGAATACATCCATCTAGAGAGTCAGATCTGACCTTGAAGGAGAGTATCATGGCAAATATGATGTTTCAAGACATGAAAAGGTCCGTTTGCCAGATATATAGAATCAGTTGGAATAGTGACTTAGTTAACTATGCGGGGTAGTCCTAAGCAAAATTGTGAGTTACCGATGGGCGTAATCGCACCCTATAGGACATGAAGTCAATGTAGAACAGGACTAATCTACCTGATTATCTAGAAATGTGAAAACTCAGCTTTGCACACATTCGTGTATGGGGTTGCCCTACTGAGGAAGTATAATCCTTATAAAGACAAATTGCATGCTCGTTCCGTTAGTTGTTATTTAGTAAAATATCTCGACCACTTAAAAAGCTACATATTTTACTGTAGAGAAGGACGGACCAGAATAGTAGAATCACAAATAACTAAGTTTTCATAATACGATGTCTATAATGATGGTGAGCCTTTTGACCTTTCAGATGATAGCAGGAATGATACTACAATTATTATGTACCCGCTACTCATATAGTTAGATCCAGTGGATCTAGGTTTTAGTACTGTGCCTGTATAGGAACAAGAACTCATACATGTACACACAAAAGTTCCTGGGGATATAAGATTTAATGTAGTTAAGTAGATCCACCAGAGTGAGATGACCTGCTATCCCATCTAGATACATAGTCTATTTGGTGAACAGGACTATGATGATAGACATGTTACGAATTCAGTTACTTTTACAGAAGTTGTTTATGGACCCAATGTGGATTTATGGTGCGATGCAATGACTAATGAGATGCAAATCATGAAGCATTATAAGGTTTGGAAGCTAGTTGATTTGCAATGAAATTGCAAATTCGTCAGTTGTAAATGAGTTTCAAGACCTAAAAGATTTCAGGATAAAGTTCAAAAGTTTATGGGCTCACTCAGTTACCTGTTGGTTCACTCAGGGAGAAAGGTTGACTTTAATGCTATCTTTTCTCTCATATCCTCGTAGGATAAATTTTGAGTGATTATGACAATTGTAGCTCATATTACATCACATGGCTATCAAAACTGCTTTCCTGAATAAAGACCTTTATTAAGAGGTCTATATGGAACAACCTGAAAGATTTCAGGATCCAGATGAAATTAATATGGTTTGCATGTTAAGCAGATCAATATATGGTTTATATCAAAACTCCCGAAAGTGATACCTTACATTTGATGAGGTTGTGACCTCTTTAAGCTTCATGGAAAATCAAGTCAAAAGATGCTTGTACTATTAGGTTAGGGGGGGCAAAGTTATGTTCCTATAATTTCACGTGGAGGATATATTGCTCGCGTCAATTGTCTTGATCATGTTGCATAAGGTTAAGCAACTTTTGACCAAGCATTTTGACATAAAGAACCTTGGTAAAACATCTTTTATCCTAAGTATGCAGATTTACAAGAACTAATCACAACACTCTTTAGGCTCTCATAATGCATACATTGAGTATGTGTTACAAAGGTTTAATACGGTTGACCATAAACATGTTGTAATACCAATCTCTTATAGTGAGAGATTTTCTTCGGCATAGAGTCCAAAGAATAAAGTAAAGAGAGATGATATGAGGAATGTTTCATATTCTAGTGCGGTTGGTAACCTGAAATATGCCCAGGTGTGTACTAGGTCAAACATTGCATTTACTATTAGACTGCTGGGTATCTGGCTAACCCAGGTATAACCCACTGGAATGTAGTTCAGCCGGTGTTGATTTCTGAGTTGACTGAGGTTGATTCAGTGGCTATACTCATTTAGTTGTACTGTGATAATCTTGTTGCTATGTTGTTTAATAACAAGAAAGAATATCACAGGATCTTAGCATTTGGAGGTCAAATATTTGACCATAAAGGATTTGATACGAAAAGGTGACATTAAGATTTGGAGCATTTAAGGATTGAGGAAATGTTAATCGATCATTTAACTAAAGGACTTCACCCACTTGTGGTTAAGAGACAAGTATACGGTATGGGTGTTTTGAAGTTCTTAGACACTGTTAGTTAGGGGATCGTTATGTTTGCTCCTTATACATTTGTACATTTATATATTATGTTAAATTATGACAATATGGTGGTTGATCAATAAAGATGATCATCATTTGTCCTCAATAATAATTGTTATCGTATATGGTCATAATACAAGTGAAAGTTTTAAGATCTGTGTTAATCTTAAGCATTTTAAAAGTCATTGGGCATATATACAGATTGACCTTGGTATAGAGTTATTTCAACTAAGTTTGAATTGATTTCGTTCGATATCAGTCACATATATAACTATAGTGGTTATGATGA
>JANZXP010000194.1:24918724-24933363 GCA_027576715.1 Erythroxylum flavicans | reverse complement strand
ATGGAAATTACAGTTTTTGCAACTTCTAGCTCTTTACAGCACCGTTTTGGTCAAGCTTCTTTCTTATCTCCAAAACCCAATAACTCTATAACCACACCAATTCTAAGCTTTTATGAAAAGGGTTTTATTTGGGACTAGCTGACTAAAAGCCAATAATATATTATATATATATATATATATATATGAACGAGTGTCTTGCTTTACCTTCTTGTGTTGACAATGACAAGGGCTTCCGAAATAGTTAATCCGATTACTGAACAACAATCCTTCACAATCTGACGGCGCGGCACACTGAAACAAAGAGAGGGTCTTGTTTTATACGAACTTAAAGATTTTGATATATATATTGGGCCCCCCAAAATTAAAAAATTAAATATTTTTTTATTTTTTAATATATATATATAGCACCCATGGGCCTCAAATAACTCCTTCTCTGCACCCGCATAGTTTTACCAACATATACTGCTATATGTCATGCTAGCAAACTTGAAAGACTGAGCTCTTGATGTGCTAAGGCTATAGTCTTTTAGCACAATTTGGTTGAACTGATGATTTCTCAAAAACACATCGTTTGTATGGACACGACCGGGCATCAGAAACAGCAAGTTACACTGAAATGGCTATACCAGCAGCAGCATAGATATGTGAACCAAACCAACTTTTCGGAATCATGTTCTGTGCCTCAGCTTGGAGATACTGTTGATTGGAAGAGAAAGGCTTAACTGCATCTGGGTGATCAGAATATGCTGGATTCTGGAAATCTTTTTGTAGCAGGCACATATTTTGTTGCTGAAGAAATAGAGTTCATGCAAGCTGAAGTAGCGCCAGATTCTCATAAGGGTGATAATTGCTTGTCAGGGACCTCTAATTATCAGATAGGAGCCGGAGAGACAGACAAAAGTATGACCTTCGTCGAGAATATGCCGACCAGCGTCGGTGAACACAGTTCATGTAAGAGGAAATCAGACGTATACTTCTGGAGTTCCCTTTTAACCATTAATTTTTAGCTGTCAAATTGTAAGTAATACAAAATCCTTAGTGATTGAAGATTTATTAAAATGTTACAAATAAATTAAATAAGAAACAATTATTAGCAACCAAAGAAGAAATAAACTTGAATCTTTTTGCATACAATCTGTTTTTGAAAAGTTAAATGTAATTAATAAATGAAACGGTAACAAAGAGTGGTTCGTATTAAAAAAAAAGACAATAAGCAAAAGCTCCTTCTAAAGCAACGACATTGTATGCGACCAAACTATAGCCTACGTTAAACACTTCATCGTGTCACTCTGTCAGTTAGGGTAAAAGTGTTAATCGTTTTCCCCCTTAGCCTCTAGAGAGCTTCGAAATTGGGAAGGCCCTGTGGAGTTCGTTACCGCGATTTCTTGTCAATCCATGTTTCAGGTAATTTGCTCAGCCCTTTGTTTTCTTCTTCTTTCCATCCTTGAGTAGTTACTCCTCGGTTAAGGTTGCAAGTGAGGCGAATCTCGACTGTGGATGGACATGAAACTATTCAGCCCTTCGATTCCAGTTGTGAATGACAAAGTACTACAGAAGCAACGCCACTTCGAAGAGGTAATCTTCTTCCTGCGTCTCTAAATAAGTCTTCGTCTCTTCTACTATTAATATCTTTTGAACCTTCTCTAATATGTTGTCTTTCTCCAATGGTGATGATGAGCCTCCCATATCCCTCAATCTGCGAAGACGATGTTCCCCATACTGATCTGTGGAGTCAAGTACTACTTTCCATCTTTCTTTTGTTTAATAACCTTACTCTGTTAATTGATGCTCCATGCGAATGCTATGCAGGGCTTAATTCTTCTGGTTTAGTAAAAATGAGGATTTTCTCTCTCCAATCAAAGAGATAAATACCTTTTGCCTTGTACATTGCTTGTTTTGAAATCTTCTATTATTTCTTTCTTTCCATATCTCCTTAACAGAGGAGGCAAGGGATATGATATAAATGTACTCAGAGGACTTAGGCGTGTGGGATAACCTT
Organism: Erythroxylum flavicans; assembly: GCA_027576715.1. NCBI lineage: Eukaryota > Viridiplantae > Streptophyta > Magnoliopsida > Malpighiales > Erythroxylaceae > Erythroxylum > Erythroxylum flavicans. Next base: position 24,931,364 of record JANZXP010000194.1, on the reverse strand, counting down.
AGAAGCCACTCAATGGCATCTGCGATAGTGGTATCTGCATTAGAGATATTATTGAGTGACTTGATTCATTCCCATATATCCTGTGAAAAGGGACATTTGAAAAAGAGATGGTCCCTAGATTCCGACTTTGTCTCACAGAGGACACAACCATAATTAGTAGACATAAAGTGTAGTCTATCTATAGTGCTTAATTGATTAAGCATTGCTAGCCATAATGTGATAGAGTAGTTTGGCATTAATGCTTTGTGCCAGACAATAGGAGACCAGGCCAGTCTTGTACTGTTTCAAGATTGTCATTTCCTAAATTTAGCAATGCTGAAGGTGTTAGGTGGTAGATTGAGACAGTAAGCATCCTCCCTTTGGATCTCAGGAAGATAATTAGGAGTTAAGTTCTGTAGTTCAGTTGGAAAATTCCACTGATCTCCTGTTAGGATAACTTTGGCCTTCTCACTGATGGGAACATCATGCCATATTTGAATAGCTTGAGGATGTCGAATAAGAGGTCCATGGCTTGTTCAATTGTCAAACCAGAAAAAAGCCTTCTCTCTATTCCCAATCTTGCAATAAATCAGAGGTTCAATCATAGATCTAAGTTTCAATAGCTGAATCAAAGGCCATGAAAAAGATGGTTTGATGGGGGTAAACCAAATACTAGATCCCTTCAATATGTAGCTGAGTAACCATCTGATCCAAAGAGATTTCTTTTCTATGAGAATATTCCAGAGGTTCTTTGCCAAGGATGATTTGTTAAAGGAGGCAATTGAGATCAGTACAAGACCCCCTTCCTCTCTCCTTTTGCATACCTCTTTCCATTTAACCTTAGCAAAGTGATTGTTTGAAGTGAGGTTGCCTCATAGGAATCTTCGAAATAGTTTTTCAATGGACTTGATCACTCCTTTGGCTAGAGAGATATTAGAGGACCAATATATATGTAGATAATTCAAGACTGCCTTGATTAGTTATAGCCTCCCATCAAAAGAGAGCACCTTATTAGACCACATTCCCAACCTTCTCTGGATTTTCTCAATCAAAGGCGGACATTTAGAAAACTGGATTCTTTTGGTAGTAATAGGAAGTCCCAAATAGGTCAGTGGGGCTGGTTTTCTGCTCATACCTGTTAATTGGGAGATTGTGTTCTCCATTCTGTTGGCCCCTTCAGTTAAAACAAACTGACTTTATTTAGATTAATCTCCAGATCCTTTAGGTCCCTAAAATTTGCCAATTTTTCTATGAGTAGCTCAATAGACTTGCCATGAGCTTTTGAGAAGAGCATTAGGTCATCTGCAAAACATAGATTTACCAGCCTGACCTTCTTACACTTAGTATGGAATTTAAAAGACTTACAGTTTCCCACTCTCTGCTGGATTAGCATGCTGAGAACCTTCATGCAGATAACAAATAGGTATGGGAAGATAGGATCACCTTGTCATAAGCCCCTAGCACTCCTAAAAACATCTGTTGGAGAGCCATTAACTAGAATGGCATAGGAAGGAGTGGTTATGTATGCCTCAATCCACTTGACAAATTCCTTTAAGAATCCCATTAATTTTAGGGTCTGTAGAATGAACTCCCATTCAATAGTGTCAAAATTTTTTTTAAAGTCCACCTTGATAGTACAGTTTGGTGGGTTATACTTCTTTTGGTACCCTTTCATCAATTCCTGAACAAATAGGAAAGTTATCCCCAATTCTTCTATCATGTAGGAAAGCACTCTGGTTGTCAGATATTAATGAATCCAGAACCATCTTCAGCCTGTTTGCTAAGATTTTAGAAATAATCTTGTAAAGAAGCTTAGAATATGTAATAGGTTTATAATCATCCAGAGTAGAGCAATAATTGGTTTTTGGAATCAGACATATGTGGGTTTTGTTAACCTCTTTTAGTACGGTTCCTCTAAAGAAGAATTCCAACACTGCTTGCTTAATCATAGGTCCAGTAACTGGCCATGTTTTTTGATGTCAATAGCCATTAAAACTATCAGGGCCAGGGGACTTATTCAGACTTATCTGAAACAAAACCTCTTATATTTCTTTTTTTGTCATTGCAGTGATGAGAGCTTTAGCCTTTCCTGAGAGATCTTGTTGTGAATAATGGATTCAAGTTTGGTTAAATTTGAGAGGATTCGAGAGGATCCATAGAAGTTTCTGAAGTGTCTCTCTGCTTCCTTCAACAGATCAGCTTGATTTGATATTTCCACATCATCTTGTTGTTTTAGGGAGCAAATTTTGTTTACATTCCTCCTAACTATGATAGAATTGAAAAAGAATTTAGAACACCTTTCCCCTTCTTTTAGCCAATTGAATTTTTCTCTTTGCTCCAATAGACTGCCATGTTCCTTTGCCTTTGAGAGATAAGTCATTAGTAGGTTCTTTTCAGTATTTATTAATGTGGGATTAGAAGAATCCAGATCAAGCTATTTCTGCACCTTTTCCAGGTTCTCTCTAGCTATATTAACTGCATTTTAAGTAGAGGAGGCTTGATTTTTCATCAAGGTTTTCATCTCCCCTTTGATAGCTTTAAGTTTCTGCACACAAATATATTAAAGGGTACCCATGTCCCTTTAGGACTTAATTATGAGATAAGTTTTCAATTTGCATAGGAGTGTGATCAAAGAATAAGGGATCAAGGAAAGATGTGACACAGTTGGGGAGCTGTGTCAGCCAATCTCTGTTCACTATAGCTCTATCCAACTTTTTCCTTAGAGCCCACCTTCCAATCAGCTCGTTACTCCATGTAAAGAAGTGACCTGGATGCTTAAGATAAAAAATGTCCAATTGTCCCACACAGTCATTGAAGTCAGAGGAGTGATTTCTTTGACTAAAATTGCCCTCTGCTTCTGTGTTATAAAGATTGTCATTGAAATCTCCACATATAAGCCATGCACCATTGATCCTATATTGAATACGAATTAAACTGTCCCACAACAGTTTTCTCTGAAATGCATGATCAGAGGCATAAATGAAAGAGATACTGATGTTATTACTAATCTGAAGGAGCTTGCAATTCAGGTGTATTGCTTGTGTGTCCATAGAAAAGACTTGAACATCCACCAAACTAGGGTCATAACTGATAATAATCTCCCATAGCTATGAGCTTGGTGATTTGAGACAAACTTCCATTTTGCTCCCAATTTATTCAAAACTTTCAATTTATCATATCTAAGCTTAGTTTCCAAAATAGCAAAAATCCATGGTTATGTGTTGTAGACAAAATCCCTTAAAGCCGACAACTTTTTAAGGCAGTTGATCCCCCTTACATTCCATGCTACTATCTTCATAATTAAGTAATATTAAGTTTAGAGCCCTTTCTTTTGCTCCTATTGGTTTTCCTTTTAGCCACAGCTAAGAATTCGCCAATGGTAGGATCCTCATCCTTATTTTCCATAAGGGTCTCAGAATTTACTATGTACTCCTGTCCATTTGTGGACAGATTCAGATTGGATGGTAGAACTTCCTTCAAATGTCCCCCATTTTTATCTGCCTCTGTAAACACAGTGACCCCTTCTGTTTGACCATCACCATTGTCTTCATCACTAACATCTTCCCTTTCATCTCTTGCATTCCCAATTGTCCCATCACTTCCTACCGTTTTTGGTATTTTCTCAACACTGTCTGATTTTGTTTTTCCCTCTCCACCTTCAGGTATATGAACTGAACTGGTGTTCTCATTCTGCTCTACTTGCGTATTTGTTAAATCAAACCCCATCAGCTCCTCATAATCTCCTCAAAGGAAGGTCTTACCGTAGGAACCCATTTTTTAATCTTGGACAGTAATGGATGGCTTCCATGGGTATTGAGCTGAAACCTTGTCCTCATAGAGGGAGCCATCAAGTCCCAATCTCATGATAGGGATTATATCCAGTAAACAGTTAGAAAGATTCATATTAATACAAATTCTAGCATAGCCTAACCTTTTCCTATTTGCTGTATTATCGTCCAAATATAGAGGTTTACCAAGAAAGCTAGCAATCATACTCATTCCCTTTGTTGTCCAGTATTTTAGAGGAACATTAAATATCAGGTCTTTTTTCCTTGCAATCGATCTAAAATCCTGGTTGCCAAGGCTGTAGAAATAAAGAAAAATTTGCTAAATGCTATGTCCCTTCTTCTACCACCTTCATAGCTTGAGCTTTAGTGGAAATCTGAATAGGATGTATTTGTCCTTTACTATTACAGCTTCCACGAATACTTTATTCTTCCAAGCTATTAGAGCTCATTTTTATATAATTGGAAAAGCTGGTCTTTTATCCCAGAAAAACCTAGTGAGAGAGCTTTCCCAAGATTTGACCCCTTCCTCTATAGTTTCTCTATCAGGATAGACTATGCTTCAACCATCTTCTGTCTTTGGGGGGCAGAAATGCAAGGTGAGTTTTGCAGATCCTCCCATTACTTGTTTCCATATTCTCCTCTCAGGCACAGGGTTGGCAGAAGTTGGGGGCTATTCTTTAGGAGGGTAGGCAGATGTAGGTACTAGAATGGCAGGGGTAAGGGTTTGAGTAGGTTTAGGGATAGAATGCGAAGAGTGCTCAGTAGAGGAAGATGGGGAGGGTAAGGGTGGAAAGGCCTCCTGGAAAGGTGCTTGAGTTGGAAAGAGGGATGTGTTCTGTGAGTTCTGCATAGTTGGAAGGGAGAAGACAGTTACTAAAAGTGCAAGGTAAAGCAGCGGGAAAGTATGTAGGGTATGGAAAAGTCAAGGGTGCCCTCAGGTGGTTTCTGTGGGTGAAAGAGATAGTAGAAGACAATGAGTATGGAAGAAAGGCTAGAAAGAGTAGGAATGGCAATCGAGAGTATTGGAGGTGAAGGAAAAGGAGGGAGAGAAGAGGAGAAGAAGGAGAGCAGGGGAGCAAATTTTGAGAAGCTAAGGGAGGTTAGAGAGAAGTCAGAGCATCTCTCTCTAACCCATTGCAAATCTCAAATACAATATGTTGCAGCAGAAGAATGTGAAGAGAACAGAACTAGAGGTGAAGTGGAAATCAACTCCAAGGTCAAACAGAAAAACACCACAGAAAGTACTGCAGATTCTTCAAAGCAAAATCAGAAGATATCAAGTGTCCAAAAGCCAGATTACATACATGTACGAGTACATCACGGCCAAGCAACTGAAAGTCATAGCCTAGCAGAAAGAGTAAGAAAAATTCACTATTATAAGGATGAAAGACATTTTTGCCCCTAAGGGTAATTTTTTTAAATTTCCCATACAGTGGACAATTATTAATTGTAATTTGGTTTTTGAATATATTATCAGTTAAGTTATGTAATTTGATCCAGACAAAGATAATAAAGTGACCTAATAAATAATCTAAATTAATGGGTCGAACGTGTAATATGTAGAATAAACCTTATTACATATCCAGGATCGGATGTGAAAGGATTAAAAAAAGGAATGTAGAATACCTGATTTCGGTTCTATCTCTGATTCCGAAGCTGATTTCGACTGCTAAACAGGCTCCAATCTCTCCAGGACCCTTATAGAAAATGTTCACCGTCACGTGGTCTAGGCCTTTCTACAGTTTTCTCAAAACACAAGCTCTCTTAACGGGTCAGAGATTCCTTATGCTCGTGATTGATATGAGCAACTGCAGGAGACCTTAACCTATATATATGGCTTCCACATCAGGCTTCTCCATTACAAGGCCGATATAGACCAAGTTCACACTAAAAGGGATCTATTTTTCACCCAAACTTTGACCCATTGATTTAGATCATTTATTAGGCCACTTTATTATCTTTATCTGGATCAAATTACGTAAATTAATTAATAATTTATTTAAAAACCAAATTACAATTAATAACTGTCCATTGTATGGGAAATTGACAAAATTTCCCTTAGGGTCAAAAATGTCTTACAATCTCCCCCGTGGACAATTATTAATTGCAGTTTTGACTCAACTTTAAAAACAGTTTAAAAACTTGGTTAAGCTACACTGCTATATTAGTCGACTAAGTTTAAAAACAAACGTTTGATCCAAAGATTTCGATACTAAAAAATAACAAACACATGTGTCATATATGACACAGGTCCAATATAATCATAAATATCTAATACCTTACTAATATGAATGGGAAAATAGAGTGTGGCAGACTATGATGATATCTTTATGATCTAATATGTATCATCTTCATTTATAGGTCTCGATTTCTCCAACTTTATGCTAAACTGCATCAGAAAAATCTCATTTTCTCTCACCAAATGCTAAACAGCATTAGAGAAAACTTTTTTCCTCTCACCATATGCTAAACAACATTAGAGAAAACCTTTATATTCTTCAACTGAATGTTAAAATGCATTAGAGAACATTTATGGGATTAAAAAACTTATATCTCCGATATCATGTCAAACTTTAAGGATATATCCATATAAAACTGTAAATGTCTAATGATGTAGGCTTAAGGTCAATCTTTATAAATTCCCAATGACCTTTAAAATGCTTAAGATCAACACCAATCTTAAGGTTTCCATACGTAATATGACAATTTATGACAACATATATTATTGAGGATAACCGATGATCATCTTTATGGATGAACCATCATACCACCATAGTACATCAAAACGTACAAATGTACGTAGAGAAAACATAACGATCTTTTAACTAACAGTGTCTAAGGGCTTCAAAACACCCATACTGTATAATTGTGTTACAAACACAAGTGGGTAAAGTCCTTCAGTTAAAGAATCGACTTATAGTTCCTCAGTACTTAAATGTTCCAAACCTTAACGTCACCTTTTCGTGTCAACTACTTCATGATCAAGAATTTAATCTCAAAATGCTAAGATCCTGTGATATTCAATGTTGTTGTTAAACAACACAACAGCTGGATTATCACATTACAACTGAATGGGTTTAACCACTGAATCAATCACAAACAACTTAGAAATCAGATTTCTGAGCTAAACCGTCTATGAAGCAGCCCTATAGCATGCATGGTTGAGGAATTCACCCGTGTATATTTGACACACTTCCGCGACATTATGCCATCTGCTAACTCAAACCATAACCTTAACTAAACTTTCAATCATCCAGACATATAGCTAAATTTGAATATGAATTTCCTATGAGGTTTAGTCTATTGACTTTTCCATATGTCAACACATAATCCTTGGTTCCCTTTAATTATCTTAACACTTGCTTGACTACATCTGAATGATCTATATCTGGATTAACCAGATACTGACCAAACAGTTAAACAGTAAATGCTATGTCCTGCCTAGTATATAGCCGAGCATACATTAGGCTATCAACTGTACTAGAACACAGAACATTCCTTATAACCTCTCTCTTTACTTTATTCTTTGATCACTGTGCCAAAGATTATCTCTCACTATGAGAGATAGGTGTTACGACAGGTTTACTGTTAACCGTATTAAAACTTTGTAACATATACTTAATGTATGCACTCTTTGAGAGGTATGATGGGTGTTAAGATCTGTCTCAATGAATCTGAATACTTAAGACAAAAGATGCTATGCTAAGGTCCTTTATGTCAAGGTTCTTGACCAAAAGTTGTTTAACCTTATACAAAATGGTCAAGTAATTTGATGTGAGCAATATGTCATCCTTATGTAATAATAGGAAGATAATTTTGCTCCCCCTGAGCTCACAATACAAGCATCTTTTCAACTTTATTTTCTATGAAGCTGAAAAAGGTCACATTCTCATCAACTGTAAGGTTTCACGTTCGGGAGGTTTGATGTAAATCACATATTGATCTGCACAATATGCAAATCATGTCAGTTTCATCTGGATCCTGAAATCCTTCAGGTTGTACCATATAAAGGTCTTTATTCAAGAAAGCGGTTTTGGCAACCATCTGATGTAACTCTTTATCATCATGAGATAAAATTATCATAATCACTTGAAATGTATCCTACGAGGATACGAGAGAAAATCAATATTTCTTCCTGAGTGAACCATCAGGCAATTAAGCTAGTCCATAAACTGATAAACTTTATCCTAAAATCCTTTAGGTCTTAAACTTTATTTACAACTAATGGTTTTGCAGTTTTGCTGCAAAATCAACAAGCTCACTAACTTTACTATGCTTCATAGCTTGCATCTCATCAGCCATTACAACCTACCATAAATCCACTACAGGTACAGAAACAGCTTCTGTGAAAGTAACTGGATTCTTAATATATCTAATACCATAGTCTTATTCACCCAATAGACTATGTTATCAGATAGGATAATAGGTCATCTCACTTTGGTAGATTTTCACAACTGCATTAGATCTTGTACCCCCAGAAACCACTGTGTGTACAGGTATAAGTTTCTGTTCCTGTACAGGCACGATACAGAGATCTAAATCCATTGGATCTAGCAGTATGAGTAGTGAATACAAAATAACTGTGGTATCCACCCTGTTATTATCCTAAGGGTCAAAGGGCCCACCATCCTCATAGACATCGTATTCTAGAAACTTAGTTGTTTGTGATTCTACTATTATGTTCCCTCCTTCTCTACAATTAATCTGTAGCTTCTTGAGTGGTTAGGATATCTTACTAAATATCAATAAATAAAATGAGCATGCAATTTTTTAATAAGGATTTTACTACCTCACTAGGGTGGCCCCACACACAAATGTGGGTAAGACTGAGTTTTCACACTTTTAGATATTCAGGTAGATCAGTCTTGTTCTACATTGACTTTTTCAAGTCCATTAGGGTACATCTATGCTTTTCGATAACACACCATTTTTCTCAAGACTACCGGTATGGTAAATCAAATCACTATCAGAACTGATTCCATATGTCTGGCAACTAGACTTTTTCTAGTCCTAAAACACCATGTTTGTCATGATATTCTCCTCCACAGTTCGGTCTCACACCCTAAATGAATTTTCCCAATTTGTTATCAACCTTCGGTCTTTAAGCAAGAACTCATAACTATAATGGAAATAACCATGAAAAAAGTCAGAATACTTTTGCAATTGCACAATGCAACTGTATAAGGTCTTCTGATATTCTTATGTATCAAACTCAACAAGTCAGAAGCATGAGTTGATTTCAATATTCTTATTAGTCAACTTATCCCTGCAATAGTCAACACATGTTTTCAGATCATCATAATCTAGAATTAAGAGAATGCTTTCCTTTACCAATCTCTCAACCCTAGCTCTGGAAATGTGGCTTAAACTTTTATGCCACACCGTGTATGACTTTTCATTCATTAGGGTTCTTCATTTCACGACTTGTTCAGCAAGATACGAAGAAGCATATATCTAATTCAAGGTAAGACACATTCTATATAAACCATATGACAAGAAAGTTGTACTATTATGTTTTGCATTAAACACAATTGTAAAACAGAAGAATTAAATACAAAATGTCAACCTTCTTTGTCCAAAATTGACCCAAAGATTATATATAAAATGTGTCGTGTAAAAGCCTAAATGAACCTTGCTACAAGATTCAGTACATTCATCACCTATAGACATTACTTCTACTTCTTCATTGCTATCAACCATCAGTTCCTCCTTTCTTTATTTGGCTTTATCCTGGATATGAACCTATACATTGTGGAAGCATCTTGATCAGAAACTCTACTATATAGCCACAAAGTACTTAATGCGACTATCGCAAATTAGATTCATAAATTAACAAGACAAGAAGTTATCTGATAGTCACAGTCTTTCCTTCTAGACCTTATACTGCTGGTTACCTTATGTCATTAGGACCTTTACTAGCACTGGATTGACCAGCATCAGTATGTGGAGAAGATTCAGTCTTTCTACCTTTAATCTTAGTGTGCTTCATCTTTGGCTTCCATTTAGTTGCATCAAGGGCTGTAGGAGTAACAAACTTGAATTTCTCTCCTCAACAATGCAATGGAAAATCAAAGTATTAAAGTTCCATTCCTCATCTTGTAAATAATATGTCATTACTAGATTACTTAACTCCGAAGGGGTTGTATTTAGAGTCTGGTGAATTATAAAGACATCAGGAAGGAGAATGTGCAGCATCTTTAGTATACTGTGAAGATAGATCATTCTTGATATGTTCTCTTTACTCACTCTTTTCTCTTGTATACCTCATGGAGAATAATTCTTTATTCAAGACATTTGTCTCAACACTAGATGAGACTGTGTACCTCTAGGAGACATTTGCAAGAAATTACTGTGCTATGACTGTGTCCGGAATTTCACTAAGCAGATAGTTAGGTACGGATCTCTTAATGGTCATATGACATAATCTGTCAGACCGATCCTAGGCTTCATAGGCTGCTTTATGAGCTTTCAAGCTCATGGATGTAGGTGGAGATGACCTATGTATCTATATGGCCATGTCAACATCAGCTATGTCTATAGCATTCAATACATCCTCAGTCTACATTTTGTATTGAACCAATCAAGGTTTCAAAGGTGACACTGATTTTATTGATCGAAAAAGTGATTCTCTAGTAACTTTAATTAGATCAGCACAAATGTAGGATAACAGCGATACTCAAAGCCATTAAATAGTATCTTTCCTAAAAATCCAGTCACACATATTATGAAATACCTATGGGCTGAATACATAATATATGCAACTAGACCTCCGCACATAAAAGCGATCAGAGTACAAACGATTAGCTCTCATGACACTACCACCTGTGGGTGAATAGATCATTCAAGCAATGGCTTTCCTCTATCCAATGCCTTTATGTACATCTCAAAATCTCGTGTAAGGCCAATACTTGTGGGCAGAATAACCAAACATGAGACCAGAGACATCACCTAACGTGTAAGTAGAACAATTCAAAATACTAACTTGAAAGGCCATTGTTGTGACTACCTCCTCATCAGCACTCAAAAAGTTCACAAACACAAGTGATAGATCTTTATGTTATCCTCACATTCTTAATGGACATATGGTATGTGACATTGTAACTTCAATAAATGCAAAAACCTGAATGCATAGTCCCATTGTCACATACCTGTGCTGAAGATATTCTCCGAAAACTTCATTTGAGACTTTCGTAAAAGAAAAATCTTAGTAGAGTGAATATTGTGCCTCACTTGATACCGAACCGACTGCCCGAGACATAAGAATCTCATATATCTCCATTATGGCAAGTTCATTGCATGAAAATTCACTCGAAAATGGCTTTAGAATGTCTCAATTCCTTTTTTGATTAACTATCATGCAAACCCGAACCCTGTATATAAGACCCAAGACACACAAATTTGAAGTATCTCCCTCGTGTGATGTCTGAAGCATGAAAATTCATTCAAAATCAGATCCGAAATACCCTAATTCCTTTTTTGAAGTTAAACTTTAATTTATTGCTAATGTAATAAATCCAGAAAAATGGAAAAATCACTTTATAAATTTTTCAGACCAAAAAACTGACCCAAAATACCCCAGTGCACCCTTATGGGAAATATGAAAATTTTGTGTTTTTTGAAAAAAACTATAGCGCGTCACTGTGCGTGGCGCTGGCGCTTGTGCGCTTGTGCGCTTCACGCGTGAGACCAAACGCGTGCCAGGTGCAGCTGGCTCGTGCACGTCACGCGCCGACCATGCGCAGATGCGCGGCTATTGTATGACGCGTGTAACACACGCGTTGACACGTGTCCTTCATCGTTTGGGCCATGTGTACTGCCTGGATGGGTGCGTGCGACACACGCATCCGTGGGAGCGTGGGCCGTGTCTAGCACGTACGACGCACATGCAACACGAATCGTGCTTCGCGTGGTGAGACGCAGTAGCGTCTAGTTGATGCTCTCTGTCTCTACTGTAGCAGCGTCGGGCGCGTGTGGTGCATGCGCCCAACGCTGCTCCCACTTCCGACGTTGGTGTTGGTGTTGATTTTCGACGTCCTAGAGTCCCATTTTCGGTCCATTTGGCCTGTTTTTGACCCGTTTTCTATGGCTAACCTTATGTATACTACTTCTACGTAATTATATACATTAAAAAACTGAAAAACAAATCAAAAATGAAGGAAAACCATATGATCGAAAAACCTTCGTTTCTGGCAATCCGATCATGTAACCGCTCTGATATTACATGTAATACATAGAATAGACCTTATTACGTATCTAGGATCGGACGTGAAAGGATTAAAAAATAAAAGAATGTGGAATACCTGATTTCGGTTCTATCTCTGATTCCAAAGCTGATTTCGGCTGCCAAACGAGCTCCATTTTCCCCAGGACCTTTATAGAAAACGTTTATCGGTATGTGGTCTAGGCCTTTCTACAATTTTCTTAAAACACAAGCTCTCTTAATGGGTCAAAGATTCCTTATGCTCGTGATTGATATAAGCAACTGTAGGAGACCTTAAACTATATATAACTTCCATATCGAGCTTTCCCATCACAAGGCTGATATAGACTAGGTCTAATACTAAAAGGGATCCATTTTTCACCCAGACTTCAACCCATTGATTTAAATCATTTATTGGGCCATTTTATTATCTTTATCTGGATAAAATTAAGTAACTTATTTGATAATTTATTTAAAAACCAAATTACAATTAATAATTGTCAACTGTATGGAAATTTGACAAAATTGCCCTTAAGGGCAAAAATGTCTTACAGAGGATTCTATATGTAACATCCCATTACTAATGGGAAGGGTAGAATAGTAATTTGGAATGGTTTATGAGTGCTTAGAATCGCCTTGATATGTTCATGCATACACATACCCGTGAATAGTG
>JANZXP010000194.1:24887823-24904295 GCA_027576715.1 Erythroxylum flavicans | reverse complement strand
AATAAATTTAGTAAATAAAATATTTCATAAAAATATATTATTAGTCATATTAATTAAGAGTATAATGAAAAATAATATTTGTAGTGAAGGTTATTAATAGAAACTAAAATTTCTATCACATAAGCAGTTTCCTACTGCAATCCTCTTTATGCTTACTGATTTATGTAGTAGCACCGCACTTTTCTTCAACTTCCGATTGTTTACCGCAGATCTAAACATGTGACTGCGTTTGAAAATTGTGGTAAATAAGTACTTATCCCTACCATACCGCAGATCCAAACGCAGCCTAAATATGTGATATTTAATAAACAAGGATCAATAAGAGATATTGCATTTTATTTGGGAACAATTGGTTGAAAGAAAAATTTTATTTTAATTAAATTACTAATATGTACAAAATATATTATAAATATATTTAGGCTCTAAGGAAGCTGACACTTCTTATTTAACTCTCTCTATAACAGATGTAGAGTTCTTTCAACACGTCTTATGGATACTGTTAGAGGTTGGATGTTTGTGCGATTATAATAATTGAGATGAGCCGATTTCATAAATGACTTGAGGATACACAATAATACGATCAAGATCTAATAATAAGATGCGAATGATGATTTATGATTTATGCTTTATATGTTTTATTTGTTAATTATGTTATAGAATATTAAGTGATCTTGGCCAATAAAAAATCATATGAAATAAGTTTCTTTATTATTTCGCTACAACAAGAATACAACTTTGCTTTTTCTCATACTGCTACTCCTTCAGCTCCCTCGTGTTTTCGAGTTCATTTATATTTTTTTGATACCCTTCTTTGGAATTTATGATTAACTCTTGTTTCCTTTCTCATGTTATTTTGGAGTCATTTAGGGACTGGCCTTCTTTAGCTTGTATTGGGCATTGAGATAGGAGCGATGACTTTAACTACTGATGATAGAGTAAAGGCAAGTTCTTCGGTGAGTTTTGGGTCTAAGAATAAAGAAGATGAAGACAAATTACAGATAGGATCTTCGAATATAGGGACCCTTAAAAGGAAATCCTTAGAATTAATGGAGATTTTAGACAAATATAATATTCATATAGCGTGCATCCAGGAAACAAAGTGAACGATGGTAAAGCAAAAGAGATTAATAAGTTCAAATTTTAGTACTCAGAATGTTCGAGACGATAGAATGAGGTAGGTATCTTACTTGTTACGGAACTTATAAATCATATTGTGGGAGGAAAGGGGACTAATGATAGGATCATGTTCGTAAGGATTGTGGTGAAAGGTGTTGTTTACAATAAGATGTTCATGTATATACCTCATGTAGGTTTGGACTAACAACTTAGACTCCAATTTTAGGAAAAGTTACATGAGGTGATTCAACAAATCCCCTGGAAGAGAAACTTATTTTAAAAGGATACCTTAACGGGCAAAGAAAGAAAAACCTCATATGGGTATCTGTGGACTCATGGGAGTTTCGAGTACATAGATAGTAATGATAATGAGACTATTTTGTTAGATCTTGTGGTAGTGTTTGAATTAATGATAACTAATTTATTTTTAAAGAAAAACGAGGAGCACTTGGTAAATTTTAAGAGCAGAAATGTGAAAACTCAAATTTACTACCTCCTTATAACGTGAAGCAATCGACATAGGTGCAAATTGAATTAATATTAATTACTTTTTAAAATGACTAATAATCTCATACATAACAATTATGATATGAAGAAAAATATCTATTCTTTTTTACCTTTCTATAAAAATATGTAGAACATTTTTTTTTAATAATTTCTTGTGTAAAGATGCAACTAGTACCTATAAATATGAGAAAAGAAATCTAAAAATGACAAATTAAATTACATATTTAGTAATTAATTATACTCATAAACATATATAAATATTATATTATAAATTTCAAAGACCTATTTTAAAAAGTTGGATAAACTTCTTATAATACATAAGTATAGAAAATAGTGATAATAACATTAGAAATACATGACAACGATATTTAAAGTAAACTTTACTTTATGTAAATGGATATTAATTTTGTGTAATGTTTTAATTGTTATAATAAAAGCTTACAAGTTTACAAGTTTAAATTCAAATTCATTTATACAATATAATATCCTTAGTATAAGTACACAAATTTTAGTAAATATGATAACTTTCTATAAATACAAACTCAAAATATTTTTATATTATATGCCTGTATTGATAAATATATTGCATACTACCTACAAATGTGTTTGCGTTTATAGTAAATATGCAATTAATGATGGTGTTGAAAATTCTGTAATTACTTCTAAATATAAATTAATATATAAGGTATGTTTAAAAATCAATTTCACTCTTTAAAATGTAAATTAATTTTTTGAATTTATATTAAATGTCAATTGTTGTAATAAGAATATGATATTTTACAAGTTTAAAATTTAATTCACTATTTATATGTGAAAATAATTATAATAATTTTCTTTTTAGCTGCGACTTCCTTTACTTAGTAAATCCCTATATATTGTACATCTAAAGAGATAAAATAAATATTAATTAAAATTAAAAATTTATGAATTGTTAATTTTATATCAATTTAAATAAGGTATTCAATGTTTAAATAAAATTAACAAAACGCACACCAAACTTAATTCTAGTTATAAAAAAAAAACTACTACTAAATATAGATATAGCAATGACTGAGCCAAGCCAAATCAAAGTTCAAACCATCCAATATTTTTTCCTGCAGCTTAATCCCGACCCAGTTAAATTCAAACCGTCAAAAGTCCAATTAGACAGAAGAAACAATGGCATCATTTTAACATAATTAACTAAAATTACATTGTTTTTCTCAAATTGACTTGGATTAAACCGAACTCTAAGCTCAAATCCAACTAATTCAAACTTGATTTGGCCAATTTTGTTCATCTCCAACTATATCAGGCTAATGATGAGAATCAGTGCACAGAATACCAAGCAGAAGCCTAAAGAGATGGGAATAGGTGGATAAAATCTTCTGATACAGGCTAAGAACTGGTACAAAGGATCTCGTCTGAAAGACAAGTCTTCGTCAATCAAAAGCATTATTTACACTTCAAAATTAATAACAAAAACCAATGAAGTTGGGACGGACAAGGAACAGTTTATACACCAACCATGAATACAACGAGCATAGCTTTAAATATCAGAACATACAAGGCAATGCTTTTGAACAGCTGAACCGTTGAAAAGCGGTATCTAGCCAGTTAAGCTATCCTTCCACGGTAGAACACCATGTTTATGGATAAAACAGAATACAACTAAATCGCATTTATTTTAAAAATCTGTAACATCAAGGTGACGAAACAACATACAAGTCAAATTTCATGATTGGAGAAAGTACATGCTGCATAGCTAAGATCAGCTGTCAATGGCCATGCAGGATCAGTCTTGAATGGAGTGCATGCGGCCTGCAAAATTGGGACAAGCGTTACCGTGAACTGCAATTTTCTTACCCAAGTACCGCAGCCTTCATTCACAGGCTGGCTTTGTATCAAAGCTGCTCAAGCAGATTGCGAAGGCTTGAAAGGCAGAAAGTGGGTAGCGATAATCCATGGTGAAGATGTCTTTTCCAATTTTACCAAACTGCAAAATTACCTGCTCGTGATCTACAGTTGATACAATCTTTGAAGGCTCAACAGCAGCGACAAGTTGGAAATTTTTTACAGAAGCAACAGTAACCCGTCCCCTGAAATTCAAGCACCAGCATTGTAGCTGCTCATGCCAGCTAGGAGCCTTATTTCTAAGAATTAGAGGCTCTCTCACGGACGGGATTAGTAGTGATGACTCAGAGGGGCTTGGGAAACTGATATCTGAGACCGATGGTTTTCCTTTAGAACCAGATAAAGGAGTAAATTGGCCGTCCAAAATACCTGATGGTGTAGAGACACTCCCCCATTCCTCAATGCAAGAGACAGGAATATAGTGCATGACACACTCCATTCTTCTTGGACCTCTGGTGCGGAGAACATTGAGCTCATAGTTGACAGTGCCCACATTGTAGTAACATGCAGGTAATCTTGGACATACCCGGCTAGGATGGAATCTGCGACTTGTTCGACTAGTTGGTCGCATTGGCACTTCAGATGTAGGTTGACTATCAAATATAGTGAACTTGGTTCCAAGAAAGTTGGACCTGTCATGAATTTTGCAATGAATTTTGGGGAATATAAAAAATCTCTCTAACCTATTATAAACTCTAATGTCCAAGACCTACCTCAATTTACCAACATAGGTATTGCTGGCCCGAGAAAAATCATCTGCAACTAAAGATATTATGAATTCTGTACACGTTGCTCTTCTAAACTTTCTAGCCGCTAAAAGCAATTTATCAGTCTCACCTTCAGCTGTCAATCCATAATGACGTTACAAAGATACTTGAAGTGATCAAAGATATTTCGTCCCAAAAGGTAATCAAATGGCCCTCCAATCAGCCATAATTCAATAGAAGAGAAAAGTCTCTAATCAAACACAGTTCAATATTGACATTCCTTCTTTAAAAAAAAAAAGTCATTATGCCATGGAAGGAAAGGAGAAAGGAAGGAAAAAGTTTAAAAGCATTCACAAGCAAGATAAGTAAAACATAATTCCTCCACTCCAATAAGTGGAAACTCTGAACTGGTGAAAGAATTATAAAGAATGGATTTTATGTCTATAGACAAAGTGATAAAAAGTCCACAAAGCAAATTTACTGCAGAAAACACAAAACAAGTAGGAGAAAGAGCGCAACACAACTTACATGGCACCAAACCATAGTATAACAGGTATGTAGAAGTTGAAGAATCCCTTTTTACAAAACACTGTATAGGAAGTTCTCTGGAACCCGGCTGCATTTGAGTACAGAACACAAGTTAAAGAAGCATAAATCAAAATGATAAGAAAATAGTTAGAGAATAAAAAAGTACAAAAATTTAACGAAAGTTCTTTCAACACACAAAGTAATGGAAGCACCTGCTTCAATGAGGTTGGAAAAGTTAGGCGGCCACATTGCTCAGGAGTTTTGACAATCTCTTTTGTGATTGCCCTCCACGACCTACACACTGAAGCACAATAGACAACAACAGCACGAGCAGGCCACGAAGTCTCACTCTCTTCTACCCTCCTAATGATGTCCAAAAGCAATTCCGGAGGAAGATTTGCCCACCGACCCTGTGGAATTGATTCTGATTCAGCTAGTGTTTCATCAGGGGCAATATGTGACCTTGCCCTGCTACGCCACTGCTTCACTTCAAACCTACTCCTGGATATGCTTCCAATTCCACCTTTCATCTCCTTCAATTCTCGCACAATACTTTTGAAAGACATCTTAATAAGAGCACATCAACCCTTCCGTTCAGTGTTCAAGTACTGGCAACAGAAACCAACAAAACTCTATGAAAATGAAAGCGGATTTAAAAAGGACCAAACTTTGGTTCAGCTATTGTCCTATCCTATTGAATTTAACCGGAATGTAAATCTTAGATAACAGCTCAATTTTGTACTTTACAAATTGAAACCTTCATTTTTTAACATTAAGAACATTTTATCAACGTAAAGAACACACAAAATAATCCAAGGTATCTTTTGATTCCTCATATTGTCCGGACAAAACACCAATATAGTAAACGGTCAATCATCAAATCACAACTTGCTAAACACCCAACAAGCCGATAGCTGGTAGATCCACAGGAAAGAGCGTAATTTCCTTGAAGTCTTATTAATTTTATTCCCCAAAAAACAAAACAAACCTGACAGTGAACCAAGAAACCAACCTTAACTGGGTGGACCAGACACAAATCCAAGCCGAACTAGGTCAAATGCAGAACCTCAGCCATCAAGAAATCAAATGGGACAAAACCCACAAAACCAAAAGTCAAGAATGCGAGGGGGAAGGTAGGAAGTGCAGAGAGAGGTAGAGGTGTACAAAAAAAAAAAACTGGTCTTCACCGCCGTTGAGGCTCGGCCAACAACAACGCTAACGACCCTCCTCCACCCCCACCTCCACCTCCTCTTCTCCGATCACTGTCAGAAACAGCAGCGGCTCCGACCTACTGTCTCTGTCAGCGAAACACCTTTTGAATTCCGCTACCTTAAACCGATTCAACCCAGCCTTAGCCTTCATTTTTATCTATAAGGATCAGGTTAAACCATTTATTTAATTTTAAATTCAAATGCTGGATTGCGCACGTGGCAAGTCCTCCCTTTTCTTTAATCTTTAGGTACTTCGTTACACATAACCAATATTTAGAGTTAATCTATTTTTGGCACTTAATATTAATTTATTGCCATCAATATTTTGTATACAATAAAAATAACTCCACGATAATCGATATACGTCAATTTTAGAAATAATTATAACATGTAGGATTTAGAGGGAATAAATTACAAATTATCTGTTACGTCATCCTATGCGTATTCTATTTCATAAGCATCTATCTATTTAATTTCTGTACGTAAAATTTGATAGATGGATGCTTATAGAATAAAATAGGCACAAAATAATAAGAACAGATAATTTGAACCCCTGTTAGAGTGGTGAGCTTCTTGTGAAAGGCTAGTTCTAGCTCTAGATGTCGTCACTGTATAGTTCTCGATTCTAGACCATGACGTGGTGGCTGATAAGGGAATATTTCGACCATTGTACTAATCACATGCGCCTCATCATTTGTACAATAACTACCTGTACGAGCATATTGTTTGTTATACCTGTCTATATCTCTGCTGTACACACTCTCTCTGTTTTCAATCTTTTCACTCATCTGTGTATATATATACGACACAGGAGAATAATAAAGTTGAGCTGCCTTTTTCATCATCGTCTTATTTACTATATGGTATCGAAGCCATAAAAGCTCCAACGAGCACCTCCTTCTTCGATCCACTTTCTTTTTCCGCCAAAATGGCTTCTTCAACCTCAACCTCACCAGACATTTTTCCCACCCAGACCATCCCTTCCAACGCTTCATCCGGTGAATTTGTTGCTATCAATGTCACCTCTTTCATACCCATTAAACTCAACCCTAACAACTATGTCGCCTGGGCCAAACAGATGGAGTCTCTCCTTATCGGTTATGACCTTCAAGGATACATCACTAGCTCCATTCCACCACCCTCTCCCATCTGTATCGTTGACAGTAAAGAAACAGAAAACTCAGCTTACATTCATTGGTTCTGCCAAGACCAGCTCCTCTTGTTGGCTCTTTTAGGCTCCTGCGATAATGATGCTCGCTCTATCATCTCGCAAGCCACCTCTTCTCGTGATGCTTGGACCCAGCTTTGCACTGCCTTTGCTAATCATTCTCGGTCTCGTGTACTCCATCTCAAGAGAAACTCTCCACCATATCTAAAGGCACCACCTCTGTTTCGGAGTACCTTCGGTCCATTAAGGTTATTGCTGATGAACTTTTCCTGATTGGTTATCCTTTCGATGATGTCGATCTTGTGCTCTACTGTTTATCTGGTCTAGGACTAGACTTTAAGGACATCGCCACTGTCCTGCGAGCACAAACCTCACCCTCATCTTACGACCAGATTTATGAACAGCTCTGTAACCATGAACTTCAACTACAAAAAGACGACAAACCTTCCGACAACATCCTGTCCGCTCACTTTGTTCACAAACGTTCTTCACTTGGTAGTAATCGGTTGAAATTTTCTGCTCAAGGAAACCAACCCAAATCCAACCCTTCTCCACACCAATCTACTCCTAAACGCAACGATGCCTGTCAGTGGTGTGGAAACATGGTCACATTGCCAAGTTTTGCTTTAAGATCGACAACAATCCCAATGTCACCCATCATCCTCCTTCATTTAATATAAAACCTACTGCTCATACTGTTAACATGCCAGCCTCACCAGATCCTTGGCTATTGGATTCCGGCGCTTCCCATCACATCACCAATGATTTTTTCAATCTTTCCCTTTCCACCGAATATCCAGGTTCAGATCATCTTCATGTTGCCAATCGTAGTACCCTCCCTATATCCCATACTGGTACTACTATTTTAAACTCTTCTCGCACATCACTTATGTTGCTAAACGTCTTTTATGTTCCAGGGATTAATCACAAGTTATTATCAGTTTCTCAGCTTTATCACCATCATAATGCTTTTGTTGAATTTTTTCTCTCTTGTTTCAAGGTGAAAGCTCTGGAAACAAGGACGACACTGTTTCAAGGACCAAATGACAACCATGTCTACAAACTCTACTCCTCTCCACCCCACGCTTTTGCTGTGAACTCCACTCCCTCTCCTACATGTTGGCACCACCTTTTTGGGCATCCTAGTTCTCGCACTCTTCACCAAATTCTCTCTACTTATCACCTGTCCTCTTCTCGCACCACCTCCGCCTCATGCACGACCTGTCTTCAGAATAAAAGTCACAAGCTACCGTTTTTCAAGTCCAGTCTTAGCAGTAACCGTCCTTTACAACTTTTATATACCGATGTATGGGGTCCTATTCCCTTTTCCTTTATTGACAATTTTCAATATTATGTTATATTTGTTGATCATTACTCTCGATATGTTTGGCTTTATCCCATCAACCATAAATCAGATGTTCTCACTGTTTTCACTAAGTTTAAAGCTTTGGTTGAAAATCACTTTAACACAACTATACAAGCTCTCTTTACTGATAATGGTGGTGAATTTCTCAAACTCCGTCCATTCTTGTCTACCCATGGGATTGCTCATCTCACTACGCCCCCACATACACCTGAACATAATGGCATAGTTGAACGTAAACACCGTCACCTTATTGAAACAACACGTTGTCTTATTCATTATGCCCATGTTTCCTTCTGATTCTGGTCATTTGCTCTTCAAACTGCTGCTTACCTCATTAATCGCATGCCACCTAAACCAATCATCCCCCTTTGCTATTTTATTTCGTCAATCTCCCAACTACCATAAATTTCATACATTTGGCTGTCTCTGTTTCCCGTGGCTTAAACGTTACTCACCTCGCAAACTTGCTCCACGATCCTCCCCATGTGTCTTCTTAGGATATTCCACTTCACAGAGTTTATATTTGTGCTATGTTCTTCATCGTCACAAGCTTATTTCCTCTCGACACGTTACATTTGTTGAAGACCAATACCCTTTTCTCCACTCTGCGCCCAATCCAGATACAAACACTTCCCCCTTACACCTTTTACTACTCCTATCCTCTCACCTCCTCACACCATTATTCCTCCCAATGTTAACTCTTCCCCTGCTCCTCTTCGACCCACCCCAACCACGTACCATTCTTCCTCACCATCACCATCATCTCCTTCATCTGACCCCTCTCCCATTGCAGTGTCTCCAGGTTCTCAAGCTTCGTCACCAAGTGTGGACATCCATCATCCTGAGCAACCTCCAACCACCCTTCTTGGTACTCACCCGATGATCACCAGTGCCAAAGCTGGTATTTTCAAACCAAAAACCACATTCTCCACTGAACGATATCCACTACCCAGTGACATTGAACCCACATATGTCTCCCAAGCTTCTAAGGTACCTCACTGGTAACAAGCCATGTCTGACGAGATCAATGCCCTTCTTTCGAATGGCACTTAGGACCTTGTCCCTCCTCAACCCCACCTCAATATTATAGGCAACAAATGGATTTTGCATATTAAGAGAAACCCTGATGGATCTATTGCCAGGTACAAGACCTGTCTGGTGGCCAAGGGCTTCCATCAACGTCCTGGCATTGACTACCGTGAGACTTACAGCCTTGTCATTAAGCCTCAGACCATGAAATTGGTTCTCACCATTGCACTCTCACTTGGTTGGAATCTACGGCAAATGGACGTTAATAATGCCTTCTTGCATGGTTCACTATCTGATGAGGTCTACATGCATCAACCTCCTGGTTTTCTTCATCCAGATTTCCCTCACTACATTTGCAAACTCAAAAAGCCCCTCAATGGGCTTAAACAAGCCCCACGTGTATGGTATCACTCTCTTCGCACTTTTTTCCTTTCCTTTGGCTTTATTAATGCCCTCACAGATCCTTCCTTATTTATATATAATCATTGTGGGACTCTAGCTTATTTCTTAGTTTATGTTGATGACTCCTTTTAACTGGGAATTGTCCCACCTTTTTTAACAAATTTACTTCGGTCCTGTCTCGAGCATTCTCCCTCAAAGACCTTAGCATGCCTCAATATTTTCTTGGGTTGGAGCTGCTTCCATGCAAACAAGGTCTCTTTCTCTCCCAACGTGGTTACATCTGAGATATCTTGGATAAATTCTCGATAACTGGTGTCAAGCCTACCTCCACACCAATGTCGCTATCCATTTACTTTGACAGCTCTTCCTTCCCAGCTGATGGCTCAACCTATCGGAGCATGATTGGTAGCCTCCAATATCTTGCACTCACACGACCAGACATCTCCTTCTCTGTTAATTGTCTGGCTTAACATATGCAATCTCCCACTCATGATCATCTTCAAGCTCTCAAGCGCATACTGCGATATTTAAAGTCCACAATTCAACATGGTATTATCCTCACACCAATTCCTTCTCTCACGCTCACGGCCTTCTGTGACGCAGACTGGGCAGGTGACTCTACTGATCGTCGATCCACCAGTGCCTTTGTTGCCTACCTTAGCTCTAATCCAATCTCATGGGCTTCTCAGAAGCAACGTTCTGTGGCAAAGTCCTCCACTGAAGATGAATACCGCACCATTGCCTCCACTGCTACTGAAGTTCTATGGCTTCAACAAATCCTTAAGGAACTTGGCTTCACCCTATCATCTTCTCTTCGCATTCTGTCCGACAACATTAGCGCTACATACCTGTGCCGTAACCTTGTTTTTCATTCTCGTATGAAACATCTTTCTATTGACTATCACTTCGTATGAGAACTTGTTGCCTCTGGTGCACTTTATGTTTCTCATATTCCATTAAGCATGCAACTCGCAGACCTCCTACCAAGCCCCTCAGTCATCATCGGCATCAATCACTATCTACCAAGATCGGCGTTCAGGGGTAGAGCTAGCAAGAGACAAGCCCCCGCACCAGCCCGGCTTCTGCCACCGCCATACGCAGGCATGGGTTGGATAGCGGAAGCTATGGAGATGATGCTTTTGTTGTTTGTTGGACCATCAGTTAAGTCACAATGGCATCTTAACTCCGGCCAAGAAAGCCTTATTTCCAATGTTGTTTTTACTGGTATGCTTGTTGGTGCTTATTCTTGGGGTATTGTTTCTGACAGATTTGGGAGAAGGTGTGTACTCCAGTTTCTTAATTGTTTACTGCTCTTTCTTAATATTAATAATGTACTCTCCCTCACATTCTTTCTTATTATGTATTGGATTTTTCACATATTTTATTATAGTTTTCTCAATTATCCATCTTTAGTTATTCAGAAATAAAGTTGTTAAATACAGGAGAGGATTTTGGCAACGGCAATAACGACATCAGGAGCTGGAGTACTGAGCGCACTGGCACCAAACTATGTAGCGTTGTTAATCTGTTTGGTTGGGGTAGGTGTGGAAGGTGGTCCAGTGCTCTTTTCCTGGTTCTTAGAGTTCGTTCCTGCTCCTAATAGAGGCACTTGGATGGTTTTATTCTCTGCCTTCTAGACTGTCGGAGCCAATGTTGAGGCTGGACTTGCCTGGGTGAGTATATTATTACTAATAAACCAACACCACCTACTATTACTACTATTACCAACGAAAAATTGTGTGCTAGTTTGTTATATATGCAGATAATTATGCCCAGGATGGTATGGAGATGGTTACTTGGACTTTCTACTGTACCATCCTTTTTTCTGTTGGCTTTTTATGTTGTGACACTCGAGTCCCCAAGGTATCTATGCTTGAATGGTAAAAAGACTCAGGCCCTTAAAGTCTTGGACAAATTAGCCAAACTCAACGGGAAACAACTGCCACATGTTACTCTTGTTTCCGATCATGAACTCAATACCCTTCCTCCAAGTAGTGCTGCTAATGGTGAACCTTTAGTCCCAATGGGTAAAGTTAGTGCTGAAACTGAAAATGCTCATCTACCACCATCACTCAAGTCTCTAAAAATGTGTAAAGACATTGTAATTTGACTATTTTAGTTAACTTCATTTATGAATGTACTTTGTGAAATTTTTTTTGAATTAATTTTGAATTTGTCAGAAGTCTTCGTCACCAGTCCATCGCTGTCCAATCAGCCTTGGCTCCAGAACATTCCTGGCTCCGCCACTGTCGGCGTTGTTCCAACTCCATCTTGAGGGGGCATGATAAGGGAATATTTCAACCACTGTACCAATCACATGCACCTCATGATAAGGGAATATTTCGACCACTGTACCAATGACATGCACCTCATCATTTGTACAATAACTACATGTACGAGCATACTGTTTGTTATACCTGTCCATATCTCTACTGTACACTCTCTCTCTGTTTTCAATCTTTTTCACTCATTTGTGTATATATATATGACACACGAGAATAATAAAGTTAAGCTGCCTTTTTCATCATTGTCTTATTTACTATAGTGGCTTTGTCACATAATTTGGATTTGTTAATTAATTTTTTCACTTATTTTATAATATTAAAAGTTAAAAAATCTTTTATTAAACTTGTGTTAAACTATTAAAAAATATTATTAAACTTAAACAAAGTTGTTAGATGGATAAAATAATTTAACCAACATCTAATAAAAAACTTCTAAACTTTCTAATACCACAACAAGTTTATTTTTAAATAATTTATATTTATTAAATAGAAAAGATACTAAATATCTACAAATTGAAAAATGTCAAACCCAACTTTTAAACTAAATTCCCTACTTCATGTCTCGTTTTAGTGGAGACTAATACGATCATCAACATTAATATCAACATCAACAACATTCATTAAAAATCTCACTAATATACAAGATCTAAGAAGGTTCAGTAGTACTTTAACCTTATCTCTAATTAGTAGAGACTAATATGATATCCTGCATACTTACCCAAAAAAAATATGATATAATGCATAAAATCATGTATCAATAAGTGGAGACTAATACGATATAGTATATACTACGTAAATTCTTGTATCAACAAACAATCTCATATTACATGTCCCACTCCTAGGTTTGGACTCTGACTTTTAATATTGGAAATGGTCCAGCCAACAGCTGCTACTTTTATATCTATTGAACGACCATGGATACTGCTCAGGTCGGATCAATCAATTGCCAAAAGAAATGGCAATCCCATCCCCATTACTAGAAAGAGAGAGAGAATTCAAAGGAGGAGTTTTATTCCATGTTATGATTGTGACAAATATAATTTAGTTTGGTTGATTGCGGAGACCTACAATGAGCTGGTATTAGTTGGAGAATTGGGACAAGTGAAAAGGCCTGGCAAGTCCCTCGTTCTTTGTTGTGACAACTTGGTTCTAGCATCATCCATAATTTTTTGTGTGGTCTTTCTTGCCAGCCAGCTGATAATTGTCATATGCCCCTAGTTACTTTCATCTTTATGTTAGCAAAATCCAATTTATAAGTCATTGTGAACACAATAAATCCATGAATCAAAGTCAATCACCAAACAGTTTAATTCAGTGATAGAGGACACTACATATATATCTTCCCTCTCACCAAACTTCAGAGTATGATCAAGTTACTTGAACTTATGGGCACGATTAATTTAATTGAAAACAGACATAGTATAGTAATCACAATCAACGGACCATTTCGAAGCATGGATGAATTTGTTACTAGTAAGCGTCAAAACTATGTTGGTTTATGATGTTGAATAAAGAGACAATTATGTTTAACTTAATTTAGATGATCAAGTTCAAGCTGCAAAACATTATTTTCTGTATTTATGATACTGTGTTTGCTGTCCTGCTCTTGTGGGCTTTATCTAATGGCAACACTCTATTGTTCACTATCATAATTATCAGTTTATTGCAAACTCCAACTCAAGCATTGTCTGCAAAACTGTTCTGTAGTGATAATGCCGACCCAATTATTCCTCTTAGCTCAATCTGAGCTTTGAACAAGTCAAATTGCTAAAGGTTGATTGCAACAGATTATACAATGTACTATTTGAGATTTACAGATAAATGGCTTGGTTCTTTTTGTCAGGTTCCTTATACATTTTACAAAACGGACACTTTAGGTCTCGATTAAAATGACATTAAAGATAAATTTTAAGTATAAAAAATTTATACTTATTATTTTAAATAATTATTTAACAAATTAAAAATATAAAATTATGAGGGCTTTCACTGGAGCAAATCCACCCCTAAATTGCAGCTTTTATTTGAAGAACGATCAGTATTATACAGATAACATATATATCAATATAATCTACACGTAAAGGAGAGGAATAATTGTTAGTGATTAGAACGATATGGTGTACCGCATTTTAAACGCATAAATATGGTTCTCAGAGGTATAGAAGGAAGAGTTTGCTTATTATGAGACTGATATTTCTCCAACATTAGATTAGTCCAATTCGATTATCCTGAAGCAATATCAAGTTTCTTTACTAAGCATCTTATTGGAGTACGTGTCCTAGCAGAACAACAGGCAAAATGAAATGCCACAAAGAAACTTTTGAAGATAAGGAGCTTCTGAATTAAGAGGGTTAAAAGCTAGATCCTAGGGCAGTACCCGTATATGCTCTCATTAGCTAGTGTCTTGAAAATGACAACTTTCCTGCCTGCATCAAAAGCAATAGCAAATTGAAGCATTTGGATTGCAGAAGAGAGACTTTCAAAATGAATTATTCGAAGATCATTGTTTTGAAGTTGTTCCTTTTCTTTGTTAGAAAGGTGTTTTTGGATCCTGTTGACTTTGTGCATCATTTCCCATTTTAATATTTTCTGATAATGTAAATTTTGTGGAAATAATTAGGACCTGCATCTTTTTATCTAGATGCCCCCACCCATTTACTCCTAGATAACGGATTGGGTAAATTGTAATGACAATAATACGAAGTACTCCTATTTGAACATCTAATGACGTGTTTGCATAGCTTTGGCGAGTAGATCCTTTTAATCATCATCATCAGTCAGTTTGAAATTTTGTAACAAAAGGAAGTTTAGGAAAGTTTGATAGTATGAAGCCTTACTCCTATAAAATAGAGAGGTTGTTTCTAGTAGACCCACATGCGATTATGACATGAAGAAAAAAAGTAGTATACTAATAATATAAAAAATAAAAATAAGTAATGCAGGTTAAAAAATAAAACTAAAATAAATAAAATTGTTGATTATTGACATTCTTAGATCCCAATATGTTTCCTCTTACAACTGGTTAGATGGTGTACTATGGCACCACGTCCGTACATGGAAGCTTCTGACAAAGATTTTGTTTGTATTCAAAATGTTAAGGTATTTAGGTTTCGACAAACTAAATTATAACTACTATGTTAAAAGATTATAAATCATTCTACTCTTTTATTTATTTTTTATGTTAATTTTTTAATATTCCCTTAATACTTTTAAGTTGCACACCAAAATGTACAAAAAGGATTAAATTAGTATGTATGTATACATATAATTAATTTTTCAACATAGCCAAAATTTCTTAAATTTTTATCTTGATTCTCAATTCATGTACCACTTTTTTCAATCTTGTTTTAGAGTTTTATTTCAAAAATTTGTAGAAAAATAATACTAAAAATATTTAGAATGGAGGGACTGACTTATTGATGTCTTTATGAAACTTGTTGAATAAAGATAATGAGTGTGAATGAATGATTGTAAATCTAAGATTTTTTGTCTTAGAATAAGGTAACTAAAAAACTTTTGTGAACCTAAGATTAATGGTCTTAAGTTTTCTTTTGAAGAACTTCACTTGAAGTATATATGATTTCAAGTTTTCATCAAATTAAGGAGTAAAAGACTTCATATGGGTCATGTGTTTTTGATGAATTCTTTAGTTATACTTATTAACGGTTTCAGTTAGAAGTTCGTGCAGTTTTCGTTATTTTCGTTATTTTCTAGCTGTATAAGCTCATGTATATAACGATATACAAAGGACTTGTTTCGTATGAGAATATACTAAAATTCTCTCATTCTTCTCTCTCTACTTTTACGACAGTTAACTTTGTTCATGGTATCAGAGCAGAATGATTTCTGAGCTTGAATCTTGAACAACAATGGAGATGTGACCGCCAGTTATTGATGAATCACAAGGTGAGTGCTTACAGTTGCACAATTCCGATCATCCTGGTATGATTCTTGTTATTGCTCAATTGACTAACGCAAATTTTTATTTTTGGAGTATTTCCATTCGCAACTCCTTAGAAGCTAGAGATGAGCTTGGTTTTGTGGATGGTACCTTCCCTCCACCAACTTGTGAAGCAACATATAGAAAATGGAGAAAAGTGAACTGCATGGTGAAACATGTTGGTGTATGCCCTTGCAGCCAATTTTGGTTGTAATTTTAATTGTATAAAATTTGTTTTATTCAATAAAAAAAGGCATTCTTTATCTTTGTGTATTTTTAATTATTTAATTATTAATCATAAAGATAAAATCCCTGGAATAATT
>JANZXP010000194.1:24854191-24887723 GCA_027576715.1 Erythroxylum flavicans | reverse complement strand
CTTCTCTGAGACTGTGTAGACCAGATTGGCGAGAGAGGTCATGGCACACAGGTGGGTCAGCTGGGACTTCAGATTTTCGGGATGACCTAGTTAGGAGTTGTTGTATTTCTTCCTCTTTCATAGTATCTGTATTAGGGTTTCAGTTTGTACAGACTGTACTTTTGATGTATAAAACTGGTATTTTTGAGTAATGAAAAGAGGAAGAATTTGGTTTTTAAAAATCTTGTGATTTATAATTTCTGTTTTAATTATTCAAATTCATATGATGCCATGTGGAGTACTGTAGTGATCGCACGTAGCGCTCCCTTATCTTAGGATATGTGTCGGAATGACCTACGGGCGTCTCGGTGCGTACCCTAGGGTGATGGGGTGTTACATATAATATTTGAACTAACATATAAAGACCTAGATAACTTAGAAAATGTATATTGAAATAGATGACCAAGACAATGATGCCAAAGATCTAGTAAATTCGAATGACTATGTAAGTAACAGGATTTTGGAAGTATAGTGGAATCTTCATTGGATTGAGATTATTCTGGATAGAACCCGTGAGGAGCGGTATCGTGGTTGGTCCTTCAGAATATAACTAAAGGATAAAATTCAATGAGACATGAGTTATCAGTCACCAATTTAGCAACAGATAAAAAATTAGTAGTGAGATGTCACTATTAAAACATTAAGAAGATGAATTAAACGAATTTGTGTGGGAATGTAACATGACTTATAGAGGAAATTGGAAGAGTGTGACAATTGCCAACAATTACTTGATTTTAGCCATCATACGTAGCTATAGAGTCCATAAGATGAGGGTCAGGTATTATGTGGGTAGTGGCATCGATATCGAGTAGCCATTCAACGGTATCGTTAAAGTGAAAATGTTGAATGTCTTTAGTGTTGTGATCTCGATAGCAGAAAAGGATATGTTGAGGGAGGTAAAATCAAAAGTAGGCCTAGTTTGGCGATTCCTAAACTCAAAATACCTAAAACAATAATGGGTTGCAACATGACCCCACTTCTAGCATATTTGGCATTGGGTGATTGGTTTAGGAAAATTAGATGTTAGTTGGGTGTGCTGTTATAAGGTTTAGAATTGGGCCTAGATATATTGGGCTGGTGATTTGGGTTTAGCTAGTGAGATGGAGTAGGAAAATTTAGTTGATGTGGTTTGATTAGGTTTAACCCAGTCTACTAGGAATCTTTAGGAACCCGTTAGGGTTTCTGCCCCAATTATGTTATTGTTTGCTGCTAAGCGACTAATTCTACCAGAGGGAGAGTTTCAGCCCTAAATGTTATGTCGTGATTGACAACCCGAGCTTCCACCAGAGTGAGACACTAAAAATGTAGCTTTAGTTGAGGCTAAGGAATGATATGATATGAGACGTTCATCATGGATGATTAATCGAACACGAAGGTACGAAAAACTAATGAAAGAGTCGAGATGTTTGATTATAGTGACCAATGATTCATACTCAATAGGGAGACCATTCAAGGTGAATAGGACTAGGTCGTCATCTGAGATGCTATCTGTAATGGCCTTGAGTTCCTTTGTTGTCATCGAAACTGTGTTCAATAAATCAAAAACAGAGAAGACTCCTTTCTTAAGCGTGTGGATTTTGCGAAGAAGTGAAGACCATTGGGTTGATGATTACTGGAGGAAATGGTATTCAAGCACAATCCAAAGGTCACAAGCTGTATCACAACCAAGGTCTAGACAATCTGTGGAGTTAGAGAGTGACTTCTTGAGGTAATAGTAGACAAGGCGGTCAAATTTCTGCCATTTGACATATTCTAGAGATGTGTTATCAACGTTAGGATTATTTATTGAGGAGAGAAGGGTGTCGTCAATGTAGATGAGAATATCAGAAGCTGTAAGAACATTTTGGTTTGTATCCAAAGGTGTTTTGTAAGGAAATTGGTAAATTGATTGAATGGTAAAATTAGAGTTGTGTGTTCTGCCATAGCTGTTGTTATGAAGTTTTTCTGTGTTAATAATGGATACTAGGTTCCTAGATTGGTGTAGTGAGGTTTTGACAAATTTATGAGTTGATTTATATAGGTGGTGTGCTAAGTTGTTCTGAATCTATATACACGCAGACTGGTGTAGTATGGTTTGACAAAAAAAAAACTAGATATTGAAAGGATTGGGAATGAGCTATGATACCATCATAAAAGTTATGAAAGATGTATGCAATTTTTTATTATTTTTGTGAGGGACTCGTAACCATTAATGTGCAAGTGAAAATACAATCAGAAGACTTGCAATAATTATAATACAACTAATATTCTTATCTGCAAAGATTAAATTGTTGAGATACATATATCAAATGTTATCATCCTTAAAAATTTCTTTGCAACTCTTTTCCCCAATAGTTTAGACAACATGGACAATTCAAAATAAATAATTAGTGCATATTTAAACAACATATCTCAAAGAGTACTATATCAACTTTAACTGACATTTATTGCCTTCTAGAATTTCAAAAAGCATACGGCTTTATCTAATTCAAGCATATATGCTCGTGCTTAATGTAATATAATATAATCCGTGGTTTTGTAATTGTACATATGTTGAATGAGGGAAAATATCACAGAACTATGAATTAGTTCAATAAGTAACATTGAAAATTACAAGAGGTCGAAAATATGGTCTTTGCTAAACTTGTTGTAATAAATCTAATATATCTCTCGAAATATATGATTTGTCAATGTCAGAAGTTTCGCACGCATGTTTCCTGGCAAATATGGGCTATCAGGTGTGTTGGTTTATACTCTATAGTCAACCAATTAGTTGTCGTTTAGTAACATAATTATTTAAAAGCATTATTTATCTTATATATATTTTGATGTATCTAGTAAAGTTTATGAGATAAATATACATTGCAAATGAAGTTATGATGAGATCATAAGATTCATATTACATTTATAAATTATCATTAAATTATTCCTAGTTATTGTTTTATTAAGACAGGATATTAATAGAGTGTAAAAAGACCGACACACATTATGTTTTTTTTTTATGAAAGAAGTATTCGATCTAATAAACTAAAGTATGGAGATATTTAAACAAACCTATGGGTGCTTATTAGAGAATAAGTTTACTGAACTGACTTCGTATGAGAATTATATTTGGAACATTAGTTATATGTCTATGAAAATTTTCATTGTGATGATTGTATAAATAATCTTTTAACTTGAAATCTTCAAAGTTATCATATATAGGGATTGCTATGTTTTGATACTATTTATGAACTATTCTAGTCAAAGATAGCTCAGTCGATAGTCATTGAATATAGTACAAACTATATGGAGGTAGTTGAGTGATCAATACATAATTTTTCACCCTAAAGTGATTAGGAGAATATTCAGTTGTTTTCAATTAGTATGGATTCAAAAAATCCTTGAATAAGTTGGAATGATGCTTTGAAAATAATTTTCAAATGTCATTAATTAAATCAATTACTAATAGTGAAAAACTAACATAATTGGAGTCAACCGTAGTAGTCATTAATTTCTTGTTTTATGTCTAATTGGAACGTTGTATAATAAAATGATTGAATTATACAAAAAATTATAAATAAAAAGGGTTAATCAAAACAATTTTGACATTCCTAAATATTTGAGTGGTCATAATGTGCTACTAGAAGTTAATCTTGATCTATGGACATAAATTGTTTAATTAGATAATTAAAAATAAATTAAAGGAGTTTAATTTATCTAATCCTAAACATGATTTAGTGTTATAATTTATATTAATTGTCAACATATTTGGGAACTTAACGACTCACACACAAAGAAGGGGTAAAGAGAGAGAAGTTATTTTAATCAAGTTAGACCTGATTGTAAAGTTTTATAAACTTTATGATTAACTATGAGATATTTAATAAATATCCAATATGAGATGTTGAATCTTATTTAGGTCTATTTAAGAATCAATTATAATTATAATTAAAGTTAATTGAATTTCAAATTTAATTAAATTACTAAAATGTCTAAAACATATTATAAATAAGCATAAGCTCTAAGGCTATGCTTGGATGGGGTTTATTAATAGAAAGGAATGGAATGTAATATTATTTCATCTTTTAGGAGGAGAGTTTATAATGGAATGAAATGGAATGGGATGGAAGAGGAAGGTTTCATATTACATCTCGTTTCATCCTAAACAGTAAAAATGAGAAACCTCTGATTTGTGAGGTTTAAGATGAAATGTAAAATGATAAACAACTTTTCACTATATTATATTATAAACTCTTCTTTTAAACAACGTTTCAATATATGATATTATAAACCCTCTCATCTCTCCCAAACAATAATTTTCTAATATTATATCCATTCTATTCTATAAAAAACCTTACGTCCAACTAAATATAGCCAAAGGGAGCTGGCACTCATTGTCTAACCCTCTCCACAATAGTTGCAGATTTCTCTCAACAAATTATGTGAATATCGTTAGAAGTTAGACACATGTGTGACCGTGGTGATTGAGATAAGCTAATTTTAAAAACAGATTGAGGGATATAACAAGAATACAATCAAGTTTCAGAATATAATACGAATTAAGATTTATTCTTTATTATAATTTATGTGTTAATTATATTATAGAATTTAAGTGTTTTTGGCTTTCAGGAAATTAAAATAAGAAAGTTTTGCAATTATTCTGTTATACACAGGATCGAATCTTGCCCCAATTTTTCAATAATGGTATTAGAGCTGACTTTAATTTGATTAAAATTGCTTAATAGTTATTGATTTGATGAAATTAAGGTTTAAAATATTATTTAATTTTTAATTTTTGAAAATTAAATTGGTTTAGGTTTTCTAAAAAAAAAAAAGCACGCCTCCCTCACATGCTTTATTATTGATCATGAAAATTGAAACTGCATACTTCCTCTTTATATGAATTTTCTATGACTGGAAACCGAGACATTTGCTTTCATTTTTTATAAAATTAAATTTTATTCATATTCCCATTCAGTTTTATAAAAATACACTGCATGCTCCCACTTCTTATTGGAGATTTAGATTTGAAATATTTGGTCTTGGGAAAACTTGCATGTTTCTGGAATAATTGTCTGCTATTTCTAGATTTGTGTTGCTTTTGTGGTTTCTGGAAAATATATTGAGCATTTTCCCTCAGATAAGTTTTTAAAATATGTCGAAATAAGTTTATGGGTTATGTTGGAAAGCCAACATCGCCGCTAGTGAAGGAGAGCGAGACGGTGAGGCATTGGCAACGAAGCAACAAACCGAGGCAAAGGCAAAATGAATAGACATAGCTAGAGAAGGTGGAACCCAGGTGACGGCTGAAAGAGACCCAAAGGACGGCGATAACAGAAACTATGTTTTGAAACCCCACAAGGGGACAAAGACTCTAATTGTACGCGCCTCATAGAAAAACTCTTACACACGCCAAGCAGTCCCCATTTGTTTTATTTTTTAAAGTTTTAATTTTAAATCAAATTGGTTTAATTGAGATTAAATTTATTTAAATTCTTATAAAATTGGAAAAGTGTTATTTCTAGATGTTTGAATATTTTTTTCAAAGGGTCAAATTAGTTAAGAACATTTTGGAATTTAATTTAATTTTCCAATGAGTTGAATTATTAAATTAGATTTGTTACAAATTAATAATTAGAAATCAATCAAATATGCAAAAGGGTTATCTTTCATAAGCAGATTATGTTAGATAAAATAATTAATTTAATTTTAAAATTAAGATCTCATCTTAGTAATTAAATTGATTATTATTTAAATTTTAGCAAAGTTATTTTAAAATTAAATTAATTATATTTCAATTAAATTGAAATTAATTAATTAGACTTCTTAAGATTAAGAAAATTATTTTCTTAATTAATTAAGAAAGATGTTTCATATTTTAAGTAATTTATTTCAATTTGATTGAAATAGAAAATTTTGTTATTTTATTTATTTAGAGAATTATTATTCTATTTATTTTTAGAAATAGTTTCTTTATTTATGAATAATAAGTATATTGATTAGGAAACTTGATTAAGTTTGAAAATTAGTTTTCTTATTTGTTAAAGAAAGATTTTCTATTAAGAAACCAACATCTAAATAAATAATATAAAGGACTTTCCTAATTAAATTTAGAAATAGTTTTTAAATTGGTTTAGATTGTATTACTTGTTAAATTTTAAAAAAGGTGTTTCTCAAAATTATAAGGAGTAAGATGCAAAATTTATTTATTGAAAGTTGTTTTCAATTAAATTATGTTAAAGAAGTCAAGATAATTGCAAATAGTTTCCAATTAATTTGAAAAAAAATTCAAATTAAATTAAATTTCTATTTAGAGTGGGATTTTGATTAGGAATCAATTGGTTTAATATAATTTAACTATCTAAAAAATTAGAAATATTATTTTAGATTATAAAGATCAATAATTAGAATCAAACAAAATTTGATATTTTATGCATATAATTTGATTATGAGTGCATAAGTTACATATTTTATTTATATGTTTGATATATATATTTGATGCATGATAAATTAAATGTTTTATATATGTGAAATTATTATATATAATTTTGAGTTAGATGAAATGAAGAAAATTAAATCCCTCATTAAAATATTAAGTAAATATTGAGAACATAATTATTGTCTTCTATTATTTAAGAATAAAACCATAATTCTATTTATTGTAAGACTTGTTGTGTGACTCAAAGCCCATTTAATCTAAATATGTTTTATCTTAAATTAATAAGTCCTACTTAACTAAATTTATATGATTAGTATGAATGACTCATGATCATATGAATTTAACGGCAATGTTAGGAATAACATATAAGATATGTATTAGCAAAAGTTGTCACCTAAAGGATCTAAGAGTAACATGAGATATGATTGATAAAGTTGTTAGATACCTAATTTAAGTTTAGTTGATTTGTTGAGTGACTCAAGGTCACTAAAGTCTAATGGGATCCTAGCCTACTAGAGAGATTAGAGAAAATTTTCTAAATAATAATGAAGGCTATTATTTTGAATAAAATCTTTGAAGTAACCAAATATAATTAAATTCCTGATCTTATTTGGTAGTCATGACATACAATCAATACTTGCTTTTCTTACATTTATATTTTGTTCTGAGTGGAATTTATCTTATTTAGAATAGTTGATACTAAAATTAGTGACCCAAATTTCTTAGAGATAGGTTAAGTTTTAGAAGAGTTCTCATAATTCAATAGAAGAGTTGTATGTCCATTATGTAATTTTGTTAATAATCCTTATTGAGGATTTGGTGGCAAATTTTTAGAGATATGTTAATGTCTTAAAGATGATAAAATTTATGGAAATTTGAGTTGACTAATGTCTTATAAATTTTGATGACAACATATGAGATGTATATCAACATTATGATAACAATATGCAAGATGTTTCATAGAGTTAAGCTGAAAGGTACAATACCTTGATGGAATTGATCCACTCTATTTAGCCTACTAAAAGCATAAACCTAGACATTAATTAAAGGTTTTGCTATAGTATGATAATAGTTTTCATTAAAAAAATAATTGCATTATTATTCTTGCCAATACGAAATATGATAGAGATCATATATATTTCTAGTTCATGTTTATGGGTATGCGATAATAAATTTATATTTAATATTATCAATAACATTCAAGGCATGATAAGAAATAAATTTTTGAGTAAAAGTAGTAGATGTAAGTTTATATAAATAATTTGTATGTATTGGATCAAAAGGAGACCTATGCTTAACATAAGTGGTAAGAATAGAAAGTTGGATAATAGACACTATCCTTTTGTACCATGTTGGTTGAATCAACATGATGAGAATTATAAAGTTACTTACAAGGATATATGTATCTTTTTTATTATAAATCATATGAAACTTACAAAACTTGTTGGGTTAAGGAAAAACCAAATCAATCTTTAGTGAAAGAATGATGATGGTATTTAATTGTTAAATCTTATACATATGATGTGTTAGATGTGAGAACAATTCATGTATTTCATTATATTACTGATACTTTTGTGTGATATAGTCATATATATCAGATAAAATAATGATTTAAAAATTTGAATAGTTCAAAGTGTTTAAATCTAAGTAGAAATTCAGCATTGGGAATGCTGAAGTATTAAGATGAGATTGTTATGATGAGTTTTAAATTTTTGGTTATTTATAGGAAATGCGATTCTTTGGTGAATACCTTTAAAATAAAATCTCATAAGAGTATGGATTTATATAAGGAGGAAAAAACAATATTTATAACTAAGCCTAGTATAAGAATTTACCTTCGATAGTTCCAATTAAATTAATTAGTAAGATTTCATATTAGATATGGAATGTTAAGACTTGGAGAGAGTTAAAGTTAATGAATCATGTATTATCTAATAAATTTAGAACTAAATTAGATAATAAAAGTTTATAATTTATCTAAAAAGGTTGGATATAATCTTATAGACCCATTAAATAAATTGTTTGTTTCAATAAACACTTATAGGAGAATGGTTCTCATAATAAGTGGTAAGAATAAGATGAAGTTTGAAAAGTTCAAATCTCATAACAATACATCCAATTCAAACTAGTGCTTTTATTGATAAATTTGATGTATAGTTGAAAGGCTACAAGATGTTGAAAGATTTATTTTCATGATAAATTCAAAGAGTTTGTCTTGGAGATGATTATGAATTTATCCTATCTACAAAAAGGTTAGTAAGAGTATAGTTGTCCTCTTTAGTTAGAGTATGTAAAGACATATTGCTCATAGAGAGAACATTAATTCACATTTTGTAATTGTTGAAAATATAATTGTCCAAGAACAATTCATACCGGAAATGAAAATGTAATAACTTAATTATGAGAATTTGATCTATATAGATAGATTGGGAGTTGGTTACCTATTCTAAGTCCAAGAACATAAATAATGTACTAAAAGTACTTAGTATTTGAGAAAGCTGATGCTTATGAAGTATTAATGATATCCATTATTCTATATATGAGTTAATATTTGAGTTCAGCGTTTTATGGATATTAACTTTAGAAGTAATTTTAATTAAGTTATATTTTTCTTAGAATAATATTATTTTGAGATTGGAAAGGTTCTAATGTAGCAATGGTTGCCAATTAAGCCATAACATATTTTTCATTTAGTTTAAATGATTAATTAGATCAATAAGTTCTTTAATGAATTTGATATAGTTTCTTGCATTGTGTTGTAGTAATGTATTATAGAACATTAAAACTATCGGGCATGCGAAAGAATTAAGGTGTTATCAAAGATCTAAGTATATATTTAGACAATTTTTTAATATAATGATAATTAAGATGAAAATTGTAAGATTTAACTATAAAGAATCTTGTAGAATTCTCTCACTAAACTATTGTCCTAAGAGTAGCAAGGTCGTCATATAGAGATATGGTATAAAAAAATTAAATAATTGGCTTAGTATTCACCAAAAAAATAATTGGCTTAGTGCAAGTGGAAAATATTTGGTTTATACCCTACAACCAATCTATTGATTTTAATTTAGTAACATAATTATTTAAAGACATTCTTTATCTTATACATGTTAAAATGTATACGATAAAGTCCATGGGGATAAATATGATTGCAAATAAATTTATGATGAGATTATAATTACGAGATTCCTATTGTATTTATATATTATTCCTAAATTATTCATAATCATTATTCTATTAAGACGAGACATTAATTGAGCTTTGAATCTAACAGACTAAATTATGGAGATATTTGAACAAACATGTAGGTATTTGTTAGAGAATAAATTAACTAAAATGACCACGTATAATAATTTTATTTGGAAACTTACTTATATGTCTATGAAAATTCTCATTGAAATGATTGTATAAGTGATCCTTTGACTTGAGATCTTTAAATATATCTCATACAGGGATTGCTATGTTTTGATACTACTTATGACATATTTCCTAAAGTGATTAGGGAGAATATTCTATTATTTTCGATAGTGTTAATTCTGGAAATTCTTGGCCAAGGTGGAATGACACTTTAAAAAGAGTTCTCAAATGTCAATAATTGAATCAATCACTAATAGTAAAGCACTAATGTGGTTGGGCTCAAATGTAGTAGACAATAATATTATACTCTATGTTTAATCAAAATATCGTATAATGAAATGATTGAATTATAAGAAAATTACGTTAAAAATGTTGGTTATAACTATTTTTGACATTCCTAAATATTTGTGTGGTAATAATATATTGCTAGACGTCAATCTCGTACTATAGACATAAATTGATTAATTAGAGAATTAAAAATAAATTAACATATTTTAATTTATCTAATTATAAATATGATTTAGTGTTATAATTTATATCAATTGCCAACATATTTGAGAACTTAATAGATCACATACTTAGAACAAGTTAAAGAGAGAAAATTTATTTTAATTAAGTTGGACTTGATTGTAAAGTTTTAGAAACTTTATAATTAAATATGAGTTATTTAATAAATAAGAACTAATATGAGATATTGAATCTTAATCGGTCACATTTGGTATGAATTTATAATTAATTGTAATTCTAATTAAAGTTTAATTAAAATTAGAAAGTTTAAGCCTATTTATATTTTAATTTTATTTAAATTACTAAAATATTCAAAATCTATTATAAATAGGCTTAAGCTCTGAAAAATCTTACACTCTTTGCCTAACCTTTTCTATAATCGTTGTAGAGTTTTCTTAATTCATTTTGTATCGTTAGAGGCTAGACACTTATGCGGCTGTAGTAGTTAAGATAGTCGATTTTAGAAATAGTTTAAAGAATACGACAAGAAAACGATCAGAGTTTTGGAATAAAATACAAATTAATATCATGTTTATTATGATTTAAATTTAAGTAATTTTGACTTTCAACAAATCAAAACAAAAAGTTTTGTAATTAATTGGAAACGCCCAGCCAGAGAATCTTTGTAAGTAATTATGAAGAATTTTCCTTTTGACATATGTTATTGCTATCAACTTATGAAGAATCACTCAGGTAGCTTTATGTCCCACGATTGTCTTAAATAAGAGGAATGTTCAATTCACGTCAAAAATTTCTGTACAGGAAGATTAAATGACTGGAGTTATGGTCACTCAAAAAAGATAAATATTGCCCTGAAGGAAAGGACTATTCAAGAAAAATTAGATGATATGTGTTTTTTTTTCCAGCAGAACGGCTCAATGCTCGCCGCTTTAAGTCATAGATGAAACACTGGAAAGAAATCTTATTTCGAATGAGGGGGAAAAAACAACTGTCCATACAGAAAAAAAAAGAGCAAAGTCACAAACCCAAATATTACTAACTGAAAGCCATAAAAGCAAAGAAGACTGAAATTCCTGCAGTCGGAAAGGAAAGAAAAGAAGAAAATTATCTGGACAAATTTACACTTA
Source organism: Erythroxylum flavicans (assembly GCA_027576715.1). Taxonomy (NCBI): domain Eukaryota; kingdom Viridiplantae; phylum Streptophyta; class Magnoliopsida; order Malpighiales; family Erythroxylaceae; genus Erythroxylum; species Erythroxylum flavicans. Next base: position 24,876,329 of record JANZXP010000194.1, on the reverse strand, counting down.
AAGGGCCCCTCAAAAAGTTGTTCACTTGATGAGATCATCAAGAAATGAACATTGAAATGATGCAAACCAATAGTATGATCAAAATGACAGCACAAACCGAGTAAACCCATGCCCTCCTCTTCTTCATCTGGTTGGCATAGTGAAGACTGTTAGTTCCACCAGAGGTGAAGTTGCCAGCATTGACTACATGATCTTCAATATCATCAATCTTCTCCCCTTGTGTTTCCACAAGAGCAGCCATGTCAAGGCAAACCTGGTGCAGTTTTTGCAAGCTTCTTTGTATGTCCATCACAGCCTCATGCCTCTCTTTGCTTTCTAAATCCACCTCCACTTTTCCTGCCAAAGTCTGAATTAACCCACCTCCAGAAATCATCTTTTCGATCACTTCCTCGCTTGGTTCCTCTCCTGTCACAATATAGTACCTTCTCTTCAGATCGTTTCTAAAATCAGCCAGAATCTTTTCTCTCAAAACCTGAAATTCACCCATCAACACTCTGAGTTTAACTTTCAAGCCATTTGTCACCGATGATCTCGTTCTGTCAATATGACTCCCTTCCATGTACAGTTCTGAGATTCTCCGATTGGAGACATTGGAACGATCAAGTGATCCAAGCCTTTTCTTGACGATCTTTGCCTTACTGAGGACTGCAATTATATCAGATTCTATTTGGTCTCTCAACCCCCGTAGTACTTTGGCACTATGAATTGACTTCGTCTCTTCATTTAGCGTTTGAAGATTAAACAAGAGATTGGTGATCTCTTCCATTTCAATCATGATCCCATTGACTTCTTGGAAGAACTGTGTGAGGTTTGGATCATTTTTGGGATTGAGTTGGCCCGATTCTACGTCTAGTTCCAGTTCAATGTCCTTTGCTGCTTTCTTCTTCAGTTCCACATAACTTAAGAACGATTGTGTCATTAGATCGTTCATCTTGGAAATCAGTTGTTTCAATACCTGTCAGAAAAGAAACAATGACGACCACCTAAAAGAAACTAAAGTTTTGATATCAACCAAAGGCAAAGCACTAATCTTGAAAAACCATTGAAACGGTAAAAGAAAATAAACGAATACCCAGAAAACAGATTCAAGGTTTTGATCTACTACTCAAGACTCTTTAGACTGTCAAAAGTTTCCCCTTCTGGAAATCTGCATGAAATACACAACCAAAGAAAGTGGCTGAGGAATAGAAGTAACCATTCAAGTCAACAACCCTACATAATAAAGGAAAAACATGAAAAAATGTGTTCTTCTTGAAGTTGGATAGCCTATATTATTAGAAAAATTGTTTCAAAAAAGACTGCAAGAAACATTTTCTATCTGACAACCTTGGAGTACGCGAAGTGCTTTCGATTCTGAAAGGGAAACTGTTAGATAGCCTTTAACCCTCTCTCTTTCACCCTCTCCTCGGAATAAGTAGAGAATTATTGTAGCAGTTGAAGTCCGTTAACGACTTCACATTATTTGAAATTCAAGAATTTTCAAAATTCAGTTACATAAAAAATAGCCGTTACGTAAGAATCTCCTCGATGGTGGGGTGGTGCATCTCCGGAAAATTTGATTCTGCAGATAACGTGCTCTGCTTGACATGAATTCACGTCAGAGTCAACTCAGCCTAAACGCCGTTGTTCGAGGGGCAAATTTGGAAACAAATCCTCGTTTTACTCGATTCTCCTGGCTAGTTCCTCATAAAACAAGGAAAAAGCACAATTATGCAACTCAACCTTAGTGCATGGCTAGTAGAGCCGGTGGTGAGTTCACCTTTTTCTTTTCCTATTTCGATTAAGAGGTTAAATGGAATCATGAAAGAAATGTAAAACAATTCCATTTCCATGAAAATGTATAACATATTTTGGGTTGGAACAAGAACATAGGGCAATTTAGTTGAAGACAAAAAGAACTTGTAGAAATGTAAAAGCATCGTGCATTGCAATGAATGAAAGAGAAGCTATGAAAACCATAGCATGTAACAGCCACAAAGGCATCATTGGTAAGCCGCTTTACAATTCCAAGGTGAGTCTCCCTCTGAGAGATGTTGTAGCTGATCTTCTCAGTTCCAGTATTTGTTAAAACCGGTAGTGTTTGCTTATCTTGGACAATCGTGGTTCAGGTTTCCATCTGCACTAGTTTCTTCTCTTTTGATCTTCTCAGCTTCAAGCTTTCGTAAAGTTGTAGAACTTATTTTATCTCCACTAGATTCTTCAGAAACTAGGTCCACAACTTCAATCTACCAAACGATCAGAAAATAAGAGCCTTTTAATAAACGCACAAATAGTAAATCATCATAGCCGAGATAAAAGCATACATCACATATGCACAGAAAAAAAGGGTTCAAACCTTGAGTTGTGAAAGACCCCTTTCAGCTCTCTTCTTATTTACAGACAACCCACCTGGTACCGTCTCCTTACTGCCACACAACTTATAATAAGTGAAAAACAATGGCAAGCGTAGAGGATATTAAGAGCCTAGACGACATGAGTTAATTAGTGATGTAGGATGAATAGGAAATACGTAAACTAAATAAAACTCGCGCAAAATGAAAAATTTGGGCTGCTGAATTTTTTTAGCTTTGATGGGTTCAAATTTTAGGACTGAAATTTCAGTATAAGTTGTTAAATGTTTAGGTTAAGATTGCTGGAAATTCATATTAGGATTGTATGGAATTTTAGTGAAGCAAACAGAACAATGGATAATTTTAAGAATCTCTCTTAAGATTAAGAAACTGGTTATCAATCTTATGATTTAAGAATCACTTGTAGAAGAATGCACATACATAATACGAAAAATAAGAATTTGTACATAGATCAGCCTTGTTTTCAACGAAAGGTTGATTACATATATGCAAGATCCATGAAACTCTCATTGTAGTATCGAAGTTCATATCTAATAAGGAAAAGTCGGCATAAATAAAATTTGAGAAATACGACAAAATTGTACACGTTGTCACTGTTTATATAAACAGTATCATACCAACTCCCACTCTTTATCCCACCAATTAAGCCTTATAGTTGAGTGATTTGCCCTCTTTTCTTCCTTTTATAAACATGAAGATGTTTTGCATCAACTAGCCACAAATGGACAGAAATTGTCCAATTCACATAACAAACAACAAAAAATAAATGGCTAGACAAAGAGCAAACGTTTATTTTGTTAAGTAACACAAAAATGTTGAGCCATAGGAAGTTCAATCACAAGATTCATGTTGTAACTACAAAAGTTACTCATCTGAATATAAAGTAAGAGACCAGAGGCTGTACCTTGGACTAAAGAAACTCTGCAAGCATAATTAAGAATGACTTACCTAACGACTATAGCTTCCAAATTCTCATCAACAATGGAAGGTCCATAAGGGTCTGTGATAGGCTCAACTTGCACTACAATCTCTGGCTTAATAGACTGCATAAAATGTTGAAAAGATAAAAAAATGATCATGCAAGGACCATTTAAAGGGGAAGAAGATTTTGTGCCGAGAACAACATCAGAGGAAACAAATTTTTAAGTACAATAGTCTCCAGATGCGTGGCTGATGGTCCACACCATACATTTAGCAAACTTGTTATTCCTCACGGTGGTTCAAGTTTGGCATCAGCAATAAACCAGAAAAAAGATTTTAAAAAAAGAAAAGGCAGTTTCAATTTCGTTTTTTCTCCGCTAAAAGTACAGGTTCTATTCAAGAATAAAGGAAGAAAGCCATGAGGCTGAAGCAGAAACCATAGAGCTCATGGCGAAGAAAAAGTCAATCACCTCAAAGCCACTGTATCAATGATAAAAGATTGAACAGTCTATGCAGCCCTTACATCATTACATAACGAAAACCAGTTTCCTGTTTATCATGATACATTGCAACTTCAAAAACATAGTATGTAAGAACACAGACCTTGATGTAATTTTCAACATTTCGCATTCTTTCATCAATGGGCTGTATCAAGTCAGCATACTGCAAAAGCAGAAACAAAGACTCAAGAGTATATTAGCCTATACACCATAATAAAAAATGATAAAAACAAAAAAGCTATGAGTTCAAAGATGTGTGAATTAATATCATAAGATCTCATCAGAAATTTGTATTATTCTACTTCAGAAAAGAACCGTAGACATGTTCTAACGATCAAAGACACATCTCCTTGATCGGTTTTTCAACATCTGCGCTTAATGTGATAATGGAGAAATCTGACCAAGAAACTCAGGCTCTAGGAAGTAAACGTTAGAATCAACCAGTCTCCCCAACCCCATTAAACTGAAATTAACAGCTGCAACCTCACAACACGCATACAATTTAAAGACTTTCCAATGCAGTTGAATCCCAATCCGTCAATGTTCTCGATTAATTAAGAGGCCAAAACACTAACAATAAGAAGCAAAGGGTACAATGAAGATATCATCTTTATCGTCACAAGACAACTGAAGTAGGAAATTACAAAACTTGATTACCTGCTTCTTAGTCAACATAGGACCGTCACAGACTCCAATCACAATCCGTTCTCTCGCTAGCTCTGCCGACGCCTGCAATACAAACTATCATAAAAAAAAACCTCATCTTTTTCTCCACGAACTTAAGAATAAATCGAGAAATTTAGGAGGAAGTGCCGCACCTTGAGGAACAGACGATGACCCTCGTGTAAACGGTCAAAGGTGCCGCCGAGAACCACCGCTTCATAAGTATTCGGCGCCGATATCTTCACATTAACAGCCGATTCCTCCAATGTTTCCATCTGATAAAGTTTAATTAGGCGCTAATTACTAACCAAAACTGCAAAGTCAGTAAGAGAAGGCGAAAGAAACAAAGAGAGAGACGGGGTGTTTGAAGTGCAATTGAGCTCGAGGTGCGTGGTGTCGGACCCAAACACTGACAGCCGCAATCTTTTCTCACAAACTTGTAGAAGAAAAGGGGAAATTTTCGGCTAGGTACAACGAACCTGTGAACATGCTCTCATATCACGGGTTTTGGATGGTTGGGCGGATTGTTGTTGGTCTGGACATGTTTTTGTCTTACATTACCGTTTTCCAATTTAAGTCCTTGTCTTTTCTGTTTTTAACACATTCGACATCAACTTGACTTTTTCTTATCAAATTTGGATCTTACACCGCTAATTATTGGTTCACTGGTTCTAAATTGGAAAGCCAAATTTACAGTAGATGAACAAGATCCCTTGTTTCCATTTACTATGGAAAGAGAAAGAAGATGGAATTCTGAAGGTTTAAGAAGAATCAGAAAACTGAATTCCATTAATCAATCATAAGATCACGAGATATAGCCTCATTATGGTTATGGTTGATAAAAAGACTTCCAGAAGCCCATCCGGCAGCTGTTGAAGATCTTAAATGGATGTCAAACGGGAGCAGAATGAGATTGCATGAATCTTGTCTGCCTAACTGCTGCAAAACACTCCTTCAAGAAATTATGAAGCACTGATGAATATGTGTCTGGAAAAGTTCGGTAATGGTCAACGTGGGGAGATGAAACGAAATTGTGAGCTAGAACCCTTTTGCCTATCCGCTTCTGATCCTCAATCAGGGATTGAATTGAATGAGATGGTACGATCTTATCATTGGAGCTATATAGGTAAAGCTGAGGACAAGAAGGCTGGTTCTTTGACAGTATGCCAACAATCTTCTTTAGCTTCCTGAAATGATCAATGAGGAAGGAATTGTTACTGATTAAACAAAAATTTCTATAAGCTGAGACATGTCAACGTCATGGTAGTTTAGCTTTAACTGGGAATTTGAAAAAGGTGGATATGAATGAAAGAACTAGCTAGCTTAGCAAAGTGTCAAGAACAAGGGCAGACGGTAACTACCGATCCACGGCAGGCAACTTGAGAATCACAGAGAACAGTTTCTCTAATATTGACAGCAACATGGTTTCAATAACTTGAGATTCCTTGTCTTGCCCTTGATTTTCCAATTTATTTGTTTCTTTGCCTTGAACCGTTGGGTTCAGTTCAGTGTTGCGCTTCTTAAGCAGAGCAGTAGAAAATCCTGCAGCCCAAACCTGGCAGTGGAAAAGAAAATTACTAGATTTACTTATTACCATCATGGAATTATGTGACCTCAAAGATGATCTGAATGGAATCAATGTTATACATAAAAATGCACCAAATCTTCGTCAGAAGAGCTCTCACAATAAAATTAACAACATAGCATTAGAAAATCATTCCGTGAAATAACAAATCATCATCCTCAAAGAGCTAGATCTCATCTTCAGAGAATCAGTTTCATATGAAATCAGTTGGGGAATAAACAGTCAACATGATCTGAATGTCTGAATCCCCATCGGCCAAGCATGCCTTTACTTTCAACGTCTTGTCACAATTATTTCCAGAACCAATTCAAGTCCATGTTACAGCAGGCAAAAATGTGTGTTTCATTCAAGTTAATTCACATTCCGGCTTCCACAAGAATCACAAGGTGACAAATGTGTTCACACAAGTTTTGGTAATAATATAGGCCAAAAATTGCTGACTACAACCAAATAAACAAGTCCTAAATTTCAGAACCAAGCAAAATTCTGAACCATCATCAAACCTCACACGATTATTTCGAAATCCAATAAGAAGGTGCTTTTCTGACCAGGATGATAAATTTAGACCCAAAAAAGAGAAGGCAAAGCACAAGATAGGAATCAAATTTGCAAACCAAGAAAAAGTTGAGCAGAATAATGAAGATGAGAATGGTGACACGCTATTCTGATGAACGTTATGCATGCATGCTACTGTAGTAAGCAAATATGTATATTATAATATGTATAGTAACTAACTTGTCAGATTATAATATATTACAATAGGTTGTTACATACGTGTCAACAGATTCTAATTTTACTGTAACCAACTTGTCCTTATATACAGTGGTGTAATAATGAAAAGAACAGAGCCTTCTGCATTCATTTAATATACCTTTTGCCTTTATTCTTTATCTTGGTATCAGAGTCACTCCATCCCACGTTGTGGCACTCCCCATTAGCATTAATCCTCATAAACCAGTACCACTCAATAGTGGACTCAACCAATGCTCTATCAAATCGGATAGAAGCAACTATCTACTATGGAAATCAATGATCCTACCAACGATCCGTGGCAATAAACTAGAAGGCTACATCGATGGCACCAGAGCATGCCCAACTCAACATCTTCCTGTTGATGCAGGAAAGGTTAACCCAGAATTTGAGGAATGGATCACCACTGACCAACTTTTGCTTGGCTGGCTATATAACTCTATGACGACAAATATAGCAGCCTAGTTTCTTCACTACCAGACATCTCATGAGCTCTGGAGCAATACTAAGTACCTACTTGGTGCACATACACGATCGTGAGTCACTATGCTCAAAGGCTCCAACAGACTCGGAAAGGATCCATGAAAACGGATGAATATCTAACAAGAATGAAATCCATCTTGGATAACTTGGCACTGACTGGGAACTCTATTTCCACATCTGAATTATGTACTAAAGTTTTAGCAAGAGTGGATTCCGACTACAATGCTATTGTGGTTCAATTAACTGAAAAACCAAATCTAACATGGATTGACTTGCAGGCTTCTTTGCTTACTTTTGAGAGCTGTCTTGAGTAGCTTAACGCACTCAATAGTCTGCAGATTGGGTCCCCCATTGCCAATGTGATAGGCCCTTAAACGTTTACGGGAGAATGAAGAAGCGGAGGGATCAACTTCGGGTGGGACTTGAGGCAAAAGGAAAAGAATAACGATTGTTATGTTATTATGCTTTCAATAAACCGTGGCATATGGATTCTGTTACATCCTTTATCAACATCATTGTGCGTGTTTGTTATGAGGGGACCAGTTTGTTATAGTTGGTTATGAATAGTAGATATAAATAAGGCTAATAGAGGACAAGAGGAGTCATCCTGGGTATTCTCTATTTGTTGTTGTTTTCGTGCTTCTTGGAAAGCATTGGGCCAGGAGGGACGCTGCATCTCTTCATGCAGTTGGTATATTTCTTTTTCGGTCACAATATAATATCAAGTTATCTTATCAGTCTACTTATCATTCCCCTTTTCCTCATTCTTTTATCTGATACTATTCCATTGCATTTGGGTTTCATCATTCTGGTATCAGAGCTCTAAAATCCCAGGACCTGTTTTCTCATGCACACAAGAATGGAATCATGGTTAGAGCAAGTCGAAAAAACCATTATGGAAATACCCTCGTTGAAAACTGATGTTACGGAACTAAAAACAGAGATGCTGGAAATCAAGCAATCTCTCTTAACATTCAATAAACACATGGAAAGATTTTTGACACAACCATTGGTTCAAGGGGAGTCCAGCTCTGTGCCCACACCAAATGATACCAACCCAAACACCTTAAACCCAAACACCACCAATCCAAACAACAATACAGCACCACAAAATCAACCACAAATAGACACACCTGAATCCAACAAACCACCTGATACAGAATCTCAAACCCAAAACAACCAAAACAATCAAACATGGGACAAGGATAGGCTTTCTAGGAAGCTGGAATTACCAGTGTTTGGGGGTACTAATCCAGATGCCTGGATTTTTGGAGCGGAGAGATACTTTGCTCTTAATCGTTTGTCGGAGGCGGAAAAGATCGAGGAGGCTGGAATTTTTTTGAAGGGGAAGCTCAAGCCTGGCTTCGGTTTGAGGAGAGGAGTATCTTTTACTTCATGGGAACAGTTGAAGACACAGATGTTGAGAAGGTTTCTCGTCCCAAATGAAGGAACGTTGCTGCACAGGTTGTTTGCTGCCAAATAAGAAGGTACGGTTGCTGAATATAGAGCCCATTTTGAGTTATTAGTTGCGTCGATTGGGGAGCTTGATGAAACAACACTTACAGCTGTCTTTGTGAATGGTTTGGAAGATAAGATTAAGGCTGAGGTCTTTTTAATGAGTCCTACGGGCTTAAAAAACACAATTGAGGTTGCTACTAGGGTGGAGTTGAAAAATATGCCTCTGTTAAATCCTTCTAGTATGGGTTTGTCAAAAAACTCCTAATCGGCTTCATCTTGGACCGAATCTAAGACCATCACTTGGACTCCTTCAAAAGGGGCCAAAACCAATTTCACCCAGCCTCCTACTACTACCCAAAACAAAACACAAACCCAACCTTACAACACCAACGATAGACCTACGACTTCATCTCTTGGCTCCACAGCTCACTCTACCAACAGACCAAACCCACAAATACATCCAACCCAGAACTACAACAAATTCAAACGACTATCAGCATCAGAAGCACAAGCCAGGAGGGAGAAGGGTCATTGTTACCGTTGCGGAGAAAGCTGGCACGTTGGGCATAAGTGTCCGAACAAGGAATTACATGTTATTTTGGTAAGTGATGACTCAGGTGATGGACGAGAAACGTTGGGAGTGGAGGAAACATTGTATCCCATAGAAGATGTGGAATTATCAATGAATTCCATAGTTGGGTTATCTGAACCGCGGACTATGTGGATTAAGGGGATGATGGGTGGTGTGAATGTGATTGTATTGATTGATTGCAGGGCAACCCATAACTTCATTGCTATGGAGTTAGTTGGGAAATTGGGTATTCCAATTTCGGAGACCGCCCATTATGGAGTAATAGACAGAATGGACAACAAGTGAAGGGAGCTAGGGTTTGTAGGAATGTGTTGTTAGAAATGCAAGGATTGACAATTGTTGAGGATTACTTGCCTATTAAAATGTGCAGCTCAGATGTGATATTGGGTATCAAGTGGTTGTCAACTTTGGGTACCACTCATGCGGATTGGAAAAAATTAACAATGAAGTTTGACATGGGTGGGGAAGCTATCATGCTTAGGGGTGATCCAGGACTTAGCAAATCTGCTGTCTCCTTGAAGACAATGCTGAAAGAAGTCCAAGAGGAGAAGACAGGGTTCATTGTAGAGTTGCTGTCGTTGGAGAGCAAACAGTGGACGTTCCCAAAGAAGTGGCTGATGTAATTGTAGAATTTATGGAGACTTTCTAGCAACCTATGGGCTTGCCACCAAGCCGTGCACATGATCATTCCATCGTGCTCAAGGAAGAAACGGAGCCTGTCAACGTACGTCCATATCGGTACCCTTATGTTCAGAAAACTGAAATTGAAAAGTTAGTAATGGAAATGTTGAGTGCAAGGGTAATAAAGCCTAGTTGCAGTCCTTTCTCAAGTCCAGTGCTACTGGTCAAAAAGAAAGACGGTAGTTGGCGTTTCTGCGTCGACTATAGAGCTCTCAACAAAGTCACGGTGCCGGACAGGTTTCCAATTCCAAACATTGACGAACTCCTTGATGAATTGTTTGGGGACAAGTTGTTTACAAAGCTAGATTTGAAATCAGGCTACCACCAAATTCGAATGAATCCGGTCGATATCCACAAGACCGCTTTCCAGACGCACGAGGGCCACTATGAATTTCTGGTCATGCCATTTGGGCTTACAAATGCCCCGACAACATTTCAATCTTTGACGAATTCGGTATTTAAAACTTTATTGCGCAAATGTGTATTAGTTTTCATTGATGACATTTTGGTTTTTAGTAAAACTTTGGTGGAGCATGTGGAGCATTTGCGGCAAGTATTGGGTATTATGCAACAAAATCAGCTATACGCTAACCAAAAAAAGTGTAGTTTCGGCCAACAAAGCTTGGAGTATCTTGGGCACATCATTGGTGCAGAGGGAGTGCGTGCCGACCCCAAAAATTGCGGGTTATGCGGGATTGGCCAACACTAACTAATCCTAAGGAGCTGAGGGGTTTTCTTGGCTTGACAGGGTATTATCGGAGGTTTGTCCAAGGGTATGGCAAGATTGCGGCTCCAATTACCAATTTACGTAAGAAAGACTCATTTTGCTGGACTAAGGAAGATGATGACGCAGTGCAGAAACTGAAGTCAGCTATGCTAGCTATTCCGGTGTTGGCTCTTCCAGATTTCAGTGAGCCTTTCACTTTGGAGACGGATGCTTTGGGGATGGGGTTAGGAGCAGTACTTTCCCAACATGGAAGACCCATTGCATTCTTGAGCCAAGCTTTGTCGGAAAGACAAAGGTTACAGTCGGTATATGAAAGGGAGTTGATGGCAATTGTATTTGCGGTGCAAAAGTGGAGACATTATTTGTTGGGGAATCCTTTCATAGTCCAGACAGATCAAAAGAGTTTGAAGTTTCTTTTAGAACAACGATTGGTTGCTCCCGAGTGTCAAAAATGGTTGACAAAGTTGATGGGATATGTGTTCGAAATTCAATATAAACCGGGAAAGGAAAACATTGCAGCTGATGCTTTGTCTCGCATCCCACCTACAACCGAACTTCAGCACATTACATTGTCTCAAGTGTTGAACAAAGACTATATGATGGCAGCAGTCCAAACTGATCCACGGCTGTCCACAATTGTAGAGGAATTGAAGGGTGATCCAGTTGCAAAAAAGGGATGGACATTGTGTAATGGATTGCTACTTTATCATAATCGGGTTGTCATTCTAAGGGAATCGTCCTTAGTGCAGCAGCTGATGTATGAGTTTCACCACACACACATGGGAGGACATGGCGTCTTCCTTAAAACTTACAAAATGTTGATGCGGGAGGTCTTTTGGGAAGGCATGGAGACTGATATACAAAGATTTATGGTAGCATGTCATGTGTGCCAACAAATGAAATATGACAATCTCACCCTAGCCGGATTGTTGCAGCCACTCCCCATTCTGAAGGCAATATGGGAGGATGTTAGCATGGATTTTGTGGAGGGTTTGCCCAAGTCCCTAAGGATATAGCGTTATATTTGTGGTGGTGGATCGCTTAAGTAAGTACTGTCATTTTATGCCTTTAAAACACCCGTTTACAGCAAAGAAGGTGGCCGAAGAATTCATTACGAGGGTGGTTAAGTTACACGGTTTTCCACGTTGTATTGTTTCTGACCGTGACAAGATTTTTACAATTCATTTTTGGATGGAATTGTTCCATTTACAGCAAACTCGACTTAACCGAAGCACGGCCTATCATCCTCAAATGGATGGACAAACCGAAGTGGTCAATAGGAGTTTGGAGGCATATTTGAGGTGTTTTTCCGCCTCAAAACCAAAGGACTGGGTGCGTTGGCTGCCGTGGGCTAAGTACTACTTCAACACATCGTACCACTCTTCACTTCGCACTACTCCTTTTAGACTTGTTTATGGTCGAGAACCACCTCCTCTCATCAGGTATGAGGCTACCAACTCCACTCCCAATTTTGATCTTGATGCCTCATTAAAAGAACGTGATGCTTTATTGGCTGAGTTGTGTGATCAATTGTTGAAAGTGCAAAATTACATGAAACAAAAAGCAGATGGCCATAGGCGTGATGTGGAATTTATGGAAGGCGATATGGTATACTTCAAGTTGCAGCCTTATCGGATGCGTTCTTTGGCCAAGGTAGTTAATGAAAAATTGGCTCCTCATTTCTTTGGCCCATTTCGGGTGCAGAAGAAGATTGGCAAGGTGGCTTATCAACTTGAATTACCTCCAGAATCACTTATTCATCCTGTATTTCACATTTCCCAACTCAAGAAGGCTATAGGCGCAGAACATGAAGTGCAGCCATTGCCACCTGTGTTGACTGAAACTTTGGAATGGTTGGTTGAACCAGAGGCAATTACACAGACACGCATGACCACAAATGGGCTGGAAGTTTTGGTTTTATGGAAACATCTCCCACCATTTAAAGCAACTTGGGAAAAGGCAACAAAAATTAACTCACAATTCCGACACTTCCACCTTGAGGACAAGGTGAGTTCATTAGGGGGGGAGTATTGATAGGCCCTTAAAGGTTTACGGGAGAAGGAAGACGCGAAGTCCAGCCCAAGGATCAACTTCGGGTGGGACTTGAGGCAAAAGGAAAAGAATAACGTTTGTTATGTTATTATGCTTTCAATAAACCGTGGCATATGGATTCTATTACATCCTTTGTCAATGTCAGTGTGTGTGTTCGTTATGAGGGGACCAGTTTGTTATAGTTGGTTATGAATAGTAGATATAAATAAGGCTGACAGAGGACAAGAGGAATCATCCTGGGTATTCTCTATTTGTTGTTGTTTTCGTGCTTCATGGAAAGCATTGGGCCAGGAGGGACACTGCACCTCTTCATGCAGTTGGTATATTTCTTTTTCGATCACAATACAATATCAAGTTATCTTATCAGTCTATTTATCATTCCCCTTTTCCTCATTCTTTTATCTGATACTATTCCATTGCATTTGGGTTTCATCACAATGTTGCTCAAAAATCAGATTCACGAACATTTCTACTAACCAAGGCCGTGGAGGGTGGAGAGGATCCTCACCCACGTCATCTCATGGCGGCAGAAGAGGTCGATTTAATAAGCCAGTTTGTCAAGTATGTGGTAAGATGGGACACATTGCAATCAATTGGCTTTATCGTTTTGATCGATCCTACATGGGAACATCAACCTCTGAATTCAAGCAAGACTTCTCAGCGTTTGTAGCATCACCATCCACTGGTAAAGATCAAAACTGGTATGTTGATAGCGGTGCCTACCATCATGTTACCAATGATCTAAGCCAGCTACAGAATGCAATAGAATATGATGGTAAGGAAAGTCTGATTGTTGGAAATGGAAGACATCTTCCAATTAAATATATTGGATCCAATGTGATACTGTCAAAACAACCCGTAAAACTCAAAGAGATTTTGCATGTACCTCACATTGCTAAGAACTTGTTAAGCGTATCTAGCTTAATAGCAACAAATGATATTTTCATTGAATTTCGTGAATCTGTTTGCTTTGTAAAGGACAAGAAGACAGGGAAAGTGTCGTTGCAAGGGAAACTCCAGGATGGCCTCTACAAAATTGACTAGCTAAAATACAAAGCAAACATGGCGCAAAAACAGGGAGACTCAAGTTCAACATTCCTAATCTCCAACAAGGAACGATGGCACAGAAAGCTTGGGCATCCATGCAATGTTAATGTTGAGAACGAATCAACTTTTTTCTGTGAGGCCTGTCAGTATAGAAAGTCGCATTTACTTACTTTCAAATTGTCTGAGTCCCATGCCAAGCATCCTCTTGGGTTAATTCATACAAATGTGTGGGGTCCTTCTCCAATTAACTCAATAAATGGCTACATATATTACGTTCACTTCCTACATGATTTTAGTACGTATACTTGGATTTTTCCCTTGAAAAGAAAAGGAGAAGTGGCTCATATATTTCTTCACTTCAAAATTTTGGTTGAGAACCAATTTGGCCAAAAAATAAAAAAGGTTCAGTGTGATGGAGGGGGAGAGTTCAGAGCTCTTGCAAATTCAAATACTATGATTGAATTTCAAATAACATGTCCGTATACCTCAGCCCAGAATGGAAGAGCTGAGAGGAAAGACCGTCATATTGTGAAACTTGGCTTAACTTTATTGGCACAAGCTAAGATGCCTCTTGTTTATTGGTGGGAAGCATTCGATACTACTGTCCATCTAATAAATCGCTTCCACTACTATTTTGTAGGATCATTTACCATTCTACACTCTCTTCTGTAAGACACCCGACTATCAGACATTGAAGCCCTTCGGGTGTGCCTGTTACCCAGGCCTAAAGCCAATCAACAAACACAAACTACAGTTTCATTTCATACCACCAAGTGCGTTTTTCTTGATTATGGAGGTTCTCACAAGGGATATAAATGTCTAGAACCCACTGGAAAAATCTGTCTCTCGACATGTCATATTCAATGAAAATGAGTTTCCATTTGGGCATGGCTTTCTTAACACCAAACAAGAACCAGTCACACAAGTTGATCCAACGTTTCTGTTCTCACTGCCTAATCAACAAGCATTGGCACAATCAGAAGAACGAGTCTAGCATTCTATTATTCCTCAACACTCCACTATAGACACAATGAACTCAGTGTCATTTAGCAATAGCCAAGCTCACTCTAATAGAGAGACGTCCGTTGAACTCAACTCCTTAAATGGTGAAATAAATGAAGATGTTGAAGCTGAATAAGAAGACACAACTGTAGGTCATCATATGATAACGAGGAGCAAAAGTGGGATATTCACGCCCAAGGTCCCATTTATTGGAGTTATGAGAAAGAAATAGACGATAAAAATCTAAAAGAAATAGACAAGAAAAATCTAAAGTTAACCAGTCACTTTACTAGCCAAATGTAATGAACAAGAAGATCAGTAAATCATCAATCAAAAGTTAATAACAACAAACATCACCCAGTACTTTCGGCGTAAAGCAAAAACAAGAATATGATAGCTGCATAAACTCTGGTGACTACTATAACTACATTCATCTACATTTGACAAGAAATAAATTGGGTTCAAAACATGGTCTGACAATCGGCAAACGTCATGAAAACAAAGATCAACAAACCTTGGGATTAAATGGCTCCCCTCCTCCTGAATCAATAACACATCCTCTAATCTTCTCTGTTAGGCCTTCTCTACCTTGCAGGGTGTCGAGGATGCAACCATACCTGCAAACAACCACAAACAACCATTTTAATTATGGTTCAAATTTAAAACCAATTGGAGAATAAAACTTAATCACCTAGTAAAATTAACGGACTTACACAAACCAACCGGTGTTGCTAAATATGTGAAAAAGCAAGGACATTTCTCTACCATCTTCTTCTCTATCTGAAACCCAGGAAATGATTTCTTCTGCCAACGAACTGATTCGCTTCTCCACTCTCTCCCCCAAATCAAACCAAAGCAACTCTTTAACATCAACAACAAAAGTAATTGCGTGAATTCCCCTAGAATTGTACCATTCCGCGTACTTCTTTAAATGTCGTTGCTTTGCTCCAAGCCAACCCACTAAAACCACGGTCACAGCCGAGTCTTTACCAACAAAACCCGCATTACTTTTGTAGATATTTTTCGAAGCTCGGTGCCAAGTCAGAAAACTGTCACTTTGATGGGATTTGAAACTGAAACTCGACTCGTTAATTGGAAATGACGGGTTTGAAAGATGTGAAGAATAAAGTGGGAGAAAGAAACCAAAAGGGTCTGGGTTTGGAGTAATGGGCAAGCGAGAGATGGGCGAGAACGAAGAATGAACGCCAGAAAAAGCCAAAGGAGCGTTGAAAACGATGTAGTCTTGGTGGTGGTGAAGAGGGATTAGCGATGAATAGCTTGTGGAATTGTTTTTGAGGTAAACTTTTGATGCTGTAGTGGATTTGCTCATAAGTCGGCGACTGAAGATCCTCGTTGGAGCTTCCATGGCAAGAAAGATGCAATCTCGAGATTAGGGAACAAATACAGTAGAACCTCTTTAAATTAATACTTAGTAAATTAATAAATTCTTTAAGAGAATATTTTTTTTCCATTTTGACTTGGACCAGTTAAAAATTTAACAAAATTTGATAAGACAATATATTTTCAAAATATTCCTATATAAATATAGGGTCCTATTAATATCATAAATTAATAATTATATAAACTTACATAAACATAAATAAGACAATTTAGTGAAATATGATTCTAGTGTTGTTTGTTTTTTCTTAAAATTTAAGTCTAGTTGGAGCTCATCTTTAACTTTTCTTATTGTATCCAAAATTTCTGGTATTGTGTTCTCGAACTGCATCAAAAAATTGTGAAGAGTTCTAGACGCGATAAGTGCTTTTTTACGCATAACTAGTTTCAAAAGTACTGCATCGTCTTCAACTTCATCATCAACATTATTTTCAAGGATAGTAGCCACAATTTTTTCTAATCTTTGGACCTCTGAACTTTTCACCTGGGTAATTCAATAGGGTATTGACATCCATTTTATTGCGATAGTTGAGATCATTAATCATGAGCTCAAGTTCATAAGTGTCGTTTTTAATAGTGGGTTCATCTAAATTCCTTGAGACTTCATCCCCTGAATGAATTTTGCAGTGTCGAAATCAATTTGCTATTGTCTCTTGTTGAATATTAACTGTCCAAGCCGAGACTGCAAGATTAATAGCATCCAAAACATTAATCTTACCTACATCAGATTGTCCCAACTCATAGCCTTCTAAAATTCTATGGTAAAATCTCCTACGATAGTGCATCTTGAAAGCTCTTATTATTCCAGCATCACAAGGTTGAATTTTTGATGTCATGTTGGGTGGCAAGAAGAACAACTCAACATTATGTAACCCTTCAATATTTCTTGGATGTGCTGGACAATTATCTACCACAAACAAAATTCTTCTACCATGCATTTGACCATGCATTTAACTTCAATCAATTACAAAAATCTCTTTAAATTAATAAATATTAATTTATCGGGTAATTAATATTTCTATAAAATAATAAAATATTATGATCCCAACAATATTAATTTATAGAGGTTTTACTGTATATCTTTTGGTAGTATCTCTGCTTTTGCTGGAGTAGAGCCCTTCCTCTTCTCCCTGCAGCGAGACTCATCCCATTTGTTTAGCCATAGTTTCTTGATCTGCCAGCAAATTTTCAAACTCAACAAGTGATGGTTGTGTTGGCCATCCTTGTACAGCGGCAATGAACCATCGATATTCGGGTCTCAAACCATGGATAATTATTCTCTTTATCCTGGTTTCCCCAATAGGAGCTGCTGGATCTAACTCTGAAATTTTGCGACAAATCGACTTCACCTTGTGGAAGTATTGAGCAATTGTCATGTCACGTTGCGCCATCGACAACAGCATGTTCTCGAGAAGTTGTAGTCTTGTATCATTCTTCTTTGAAAAGAGTGTGATAAAAGTGTCCCATGTTTCCTTCGGTGTTTTGGATCCCGAATGTGCTCCAACATCTTTTCTTCAATTTTGGTCTTTAAAGCAAACATCGCCTTGCTTGCTTTAATTTTCCACTTTCACAAGATGCCATTGGCATCTTTTCCTGCCGGTTGTGCAACTTCACCACCACCGACAATCTCCTAAAGGTTCCTACCTTGTAAGTAGGACTTTATACACGTTGACCACGTGTTGTAGTTTTTGTTGTTGAGCTTCTTGATTCCTCCAACTACTTGAAGGTCATCCATCGTGTCGGTCAGACTTCGACTATACTGAACAAACTTGACTAACAAATTTGCAGAGTATCAAACTCCTCACGACTTAAGATAGCTCCACCAAGAACAATCCCTGACCGTCCCGCTTTGAGAGACCACAAATAATTCTTTTTTGATGTGGAAGGTTAGACAATGCTGCCATCGCAGAGCATACTAAAAATAAGCAGGCTCTGATACCAATTATTGAGTTTAAAAAAGGAGTGGAGGATTTAATTGAAAGAACACAAATACTTATTGTACAAAATTGAAAATATTACACCACTCACTCTCACACAACTATTTCTTTCTACAACTCTTAAGTTTTTTTTTTTGATACACTTCCAATATCAAAGGCCTCCTATTTATACTAAAAAATGCAATGAAGAGACAAAAACTAAATTAATGCGAAGTTAAAAAAGTTAATTTCGATAGCCACTACTTTTGACAAAAGCAAGCTTAATTTTCGTGGCCTTGACAATTGCAAAACAAAAGCTTAATTTCGTGGCCTCTATTTTTGACAATTTCAAAATAAAAGCAAACTTAATTTCTGTGGTTGGTGTTGAATTTCAACACAAACTAATCCGTATGGTGATACTGAATGTCATCAAATGCTAAATACTGAATGAAATTTAAAAGATTCTTACACCTTTCTTATGAAATCGCAAACTCGATTAGAATATTTCCTGGCTCCAGTCTCGGAACCTCGAAATGTCTTGGAATATGAGAAGCCAGTACCAACAGGAGCATCCAGAAAGATTATACTAGACACCTAATTTCCATTTAATTGCAGATCAGAGCATTATTTTAGAAGACATAAAGAACTAAAAATCTTTCACAGAAAGATAGTCTTCGGGACTGGATGCCACCTTTGTCCATGAATGTTGATTCAACCTCAAAGTTGGAAGACTGCCGTTGTACTCAACAACATTAAACACTAAAGGCCCTGGACAAGAACCGCAAAAAGCATGTAACCCCATTAAACAATCATCGTCTCTAAGCATGTAACAGCAGAGGAATCACCTATCTCAAAAGCCAGTCCAGTAAAAGCCGAGCAACCAGGGCCGCCAGTGAGCCAGAGAACAAGCGGGTCTTCTGTTGGATTTCGTTCTGATTCCACAAAGTAGTAGAAATACTGGACATCTTCATTCTCATCTACCCCAACATATCTTCATAAAGAAATTCACAGCTTAACCAATAACTGATATTTTTTCTTATACTATGAAAACGTTTAGTTTCTCTATGCCTAATTAGGAGGCTTACCCAGTTTCGAGTTTGAAAGGAAGAGGACCTGCAAATCCAGGCAGAGACTTGACGTTGAAGAAGGACACCACAGGTTTGAAGAAACATAGTAGCACAATAATGAATAGGAACTTAATTAGATAGCTCTTACAGAAGCTGCTCGCCTCCTGCATGTCTACTACTGCTTCTAACTGATGATCTTCAAGCCGGTGCACGTAGGACCACGTTAAGTGCCCTTACCACTCCTAGCAGCGTGGCAGGTCACTGTGTTCACGGTGTCCAGGTGTCTAATCTATTACAGAGATCATGTTACACCTGTCCATGACTTCTCCGGACTTTGATGGCACTTGCGTCACGCTTTGATTACAAGGGCAACTGTGGTCTATCTCAGTCTAATCTTAAAGGCATACGTTTTGAAAGAAGCTTACACTGAAAACTTTGGAGACTATGTAAAAATAGTGTATTTGTTATTATTTTTCTCATATCTGTACTCTGTCGATTAAGAGTATTTATATAATTGTCCTAATCAATTTCTACTGCTGGAAAAATGTAGACGGTTACAACAGAAAGAGAAAAACACAGATATGATGTTACTTCTAGAATGTGTATCATTCCTCAGCTGATGGGCTTGTGTCTTTGTTGGCTGATAGGCTATGAGATGTATCTGCAGAATAATGGTCCCTTACATGCTCCCTCAAACGCAAGCTTCGTGGGCCATGAAGGTTGAGTTTGCCACACAAACTGAAGTGTTGTTCGACTGTCATAGGTCTAGTGAAGAGATCAGTGATTTGGTCCTCCGAACTAAAATAGTTGATGGCTAGGGTTCCGGCAGCAACTCAATCGCGAAAGAAATGCACATCAATTTCAATGTGCTTCGTTCGAGCGTCAAACACAGCATTTTGAGACAAGGCGCGAGCTCCATTGTTGTCGCACCAGATAATAGGCCGATGTGAGGGGAAAACCCTAATTCAGAAAGAAAGGATAAGAGCCAAATAATCTCAGTGGAGAGAGTGGAGAGAGCTCGATATTCGGCTTCGGTACTGGAGCGAGCTACAACATATTGCTTTTTGGAGCTCCAATGGATGAGATTGCCATCAGAAAAACACATCCGCCGACAGTTGATTTTCGATCATCAATAGAGCCAGCCCAGTCAGAGTCAGAAAAGGAATGGATCTGCAAAGGGAACGAAGAAGAACGAAAAAGCAATTTTGTTTCAGTAGTACCACGTAAGTAGCGAAGAACCCTTTTTAAAGCAATCCAATGCGGTTGAAGTGGATTAGTCAAAAATTGACTTAATTTATTGACAATGAAACAGATGTCAGGACGACTGTGGCATAGGTACTAAAGACCTCCAACAAGGCTGCGATAATCTGAAGGATTTGCAATGGGATCACCATCAAAGACAGAGAGCTTCTGACCAGAAGAAACAGGAGTAGAACACGGCTTACATGTAAGCATATTAGCCCTTTGTAGAAGATCATAGATGTATTTTTGTTGAGATAGATACAGACCTGAAGAATTTCTATGAACTTCGAAACGAAGAAAGTAGTGCAAAGAACCAAGAGTTTTAAGAGCAAATTGTTTGTGTAAACGATGAATGAGATGTTGAATGGCTTCTTTATTGTTGCCAATAATCAGTATGTCATCATCATAGATCAGAATGTATAACTTACTGTGGTTTTGATGAAGACAGAATAGGGATGTATCACATTTAAAGGGTGTAAATCTTCAACTTTGAAGAGTCCGTTTGAGGGTGAAAAACTAGGCTCGAGGAGCCTGTTTTAGCCCATATAGGGCTTTAGAAAGATGACACACAGGAGCCTGTTTTAGCCCATATAAGGCTTTAGAAAGATGACACATATGAGTAGGATAGGAGGAATTCACATACCCTTGTGGTTGATGAATGTAGACCTCATCTTTTAGGACTCCATTAAGAAATGCATTATAGATGTCAATCTGTTGAATATCCCACTGAAAGGAGACAGCTAGAGATAGGATGACTTTAATGGTGGAGGATTTGACTACTGGACTGAAAGTCTCAGTAAAATCCACACCTGGGTTTTGATTAAACCCTTTTGCTACCAAACGAGCCTTTGCTTTGTCAAATGAGCCATCTGAGTGATATTTGACACGAAAACACCCATTTTGTTCCCAAAACATTCATGCTAGGATGATGAGGGACAAGAGTCTAGGCCTGATTTTTGTGGAGAGCATACATTTCAGCATCCATAGCAGCCTTCCAAATACGATCCTGTAGGGTAAAGGAAACAGATTGGGGTTCTTGGATTGGTGAGGGAGATAGAGGAGTGTGGTAAAGTTTGGGTTTGAAAATGCCACTCTTGGAGCAAGTTTGCATTGGATGAATATTTGTGAGAGGGATAGAATGACCAGTAGGTGCAATGGTTGTTTGGAGAGGAGGAGCTGAAGAGGATGCAAAGGGGGGTGGTGAGCTGTGAGGAAAATTAGATGGTGAATGTAAGTCAGAAGGTAGAGGAGGAGAATTTACTTGTAATGGTGGTAAGTCTGGAGAAGCTCCTCAAGACCAATCCTTCAGCAGGGAACTGCTAACAGTAGGCTGCATAGAAGAGGAAGGAGCTTTGAGAAGTGAAATGGGTAGCGTAGAATGAGCTTTGTGGGATGGTAGAGGTAAGATTGATTGTTTATGAAAAAGGACAGGGTAGGCATATTCAGATTCATTAAAAACAACATGACGAGAAATATAGATTTGTCCATGAGCATTAAGGCATTTATACCCACGATGAAAAAGACTGTAGCCAAGAAAAACACATTTAGTAGTGTGAAAGTTGAATTTGTGAGGAGAGTAGGGTCATGGATAAGGATAACAACTACAGCCAAAAGGTTTTAAATGAGTATAGGCTGGCTGTTTGTTATAAAGAAGCTCATAAGGTGATTTGTAATTAGTAATGGGACTGGGTAATTGATTGATG